>CAWUFW010019785.1:0-173647 GCA_963921515.1 Calotriton arnoldi | reverse complement strand
CCTGGTCCACCTTGGGAGTTGGTGGTGGTGTCCATGGCCCCAGGTTGGTCCAGGGTCCCTGTGCTGGTGTTGCTCTTTGTTCTGTCCATGTCGGCAGGGATGGTATTTGTGGTGACAGTCGTTGGAGGGGTGGGTGCAGGGGGTGCAGCTGGTGGTCCTGCTGGTGCTGCAGCTGGTGGTCCTGCTGGTGCTGCATGTAGACTTGCACCAGATGTGCCAGGTTGGTCTTCTTCATCCGAGGAGGGCAGAGGCTGTACGACACCAGTGAGCTCTGCATCCTCTTGAGCCTGGGACTGGGACTCCTCAGCGTCTGCTGCTGTGTCACCATCATCACCTGTTTTTGGGAGACACACACAATGTATGTTATCTTTCTGCAGGCATCAATGGTTGACACACCTGACAGTTGTGACTGTGCCTCTGGGTGCGGGCCTGTACATTGCATTGTCCTAAGTCGTCACAGTCAGGGGTTGATTTTGGTGTGGCACATTGTCCTGCATTATTTGGGCTTTTCTATGTATTTGTTGGGGTGTGCACATGGTCTGCATTGGTTGTATTTGGTTGACAGCCGGCCCTCCTTCCCACCCACCCAGCCAGTCAGTTATCCCACCATGGACTGTGCTTGCATTGCAGGGAGTGGAAGTTGTCTCTCAGGATGTCAGTCAGTGGTGTCCTGCTGTTTGTTGGTGCACAGTTCCCAGCAGGGCCTTGTGCTCCCCGCAGCAGTAGCCAGGGTCAGCCATCCTGTGAGTCCTTCTCCACTCCCTGTGATGTGAGCATGGTTCAGGGTGGTGTTGATGGGACAGTTGTGGGGGTGACCAATATCTGTGACTGCCACTCCCATCATGCTATTGCCTCCACCCCACTTGCCAGCATTCCCATACTTACTTGCTTTTGTGGGGAGTTCAGTGTGTGTGGGTGTGAGGGCAATGGCAAGATGGCTGACAGTGGTGTCCTGCTGTTGGTTGGTGTGCAGTTCCCAGCATGCCCTTGTGCTCCCCACAGCAGTAGCCAGTGTCAGCCATCTTGTGAGTCCTTCTCCACTCCCTGTGATGTGAGCATGGTTCAGGGTGGTGTTGATGGGACAGTTGTGGGGGTGACCAATATCTGTGACTGCCACTCCCATCATGCTATTGCCTCCACCCCACTTGCCAGCATTCCCATACTTACTTGCTTTTGTGGGGAGTTCAGTGTGTGTGGGTGTGAGGGCAATGGCAAGATGGCTGACAGTGGTGTCCTGCTGTTGCTTGGTGTGCAGTTCCCAGCATGCCCTTGTGCTCCCCACAGCAGTAGCCAGTGTCAGCCATCTTGTGAGTCCTTCTCCACTCCCTGTGATGTGAGCATGGTTCAGGGTGGTGTTGATGGGACAGTTGTGGGGGTGACCAATATCTGTGACTGCCACTCCCATCATGCTATTGCCTCCACCCCACTTGCCAGCATTCCCATACTTACTTGCTTTTGTGGGGAGTTCAGTGTGTGTGGGTGTGAGGGCAATGGCAAGATGGCTGACAGTGGTGTCCTGCTGTTGGTTGGTGTGCAGTTCCCAGCATGCCCTTGTGCTCCCCACAGCAGTAGCCAGTGTCAGCCATCTTGTGAGTCCTTCTCCACTCCCTGTGATGTGAGCATGGTTCAGGGTGGTGTTGATGGGCCAGTTGTGAGGGTGACCAATATCTGTGACTGCCACTCCCATCATGCTATTGCCTCCACCCCAGCATTCCCATACTTACTTGCTTTTGTGGGGAGTTCAGTATGTGTGGGTGTGAGAGCAATGGCAAGATGGCTGACAGTGGTGTCCTGCTGTTGGTTGGTGTGCAGTTCCCAGCATGCCCTTGTGCTCCCCACGACACAGCAACAGTGTCAGACATCTTTGATGGGCCTTTCCACTCTCTGTGGGATGTGCATGCGTGAGTGTGAGCTTGCTGGGCCATGTGGTGGGGGATGTAGAGCTGTGACTACGACTCCCATCATGCTATTGCCTCCACCCCCCTTCCCAGCATGCCCATGCTTCCTTCCTTCTGACTCTGCTTCCCTGTGGGGTGGGCTGGCTGTGCTGACAGGATGGCTGGGAGTGTTGTCCTGGCAGTTGTTTGGCTAATAGTCCCAAGAGTGTCCCTGTGCTTCACACAACATAACCCAGGGTGGTGGTTCTTTGTGGGATCTTGAGTTAGGATGGGAGGCATTGCATTCTACCAGGTGGGTTCTGTGGAGTTTGTGTTGAGGGTGTGTGTGAGGGGAGGTGCTTGTGACTATGGTCAGTGCTGCGAGTCCTCCTTCCCACCCAGCCAGCCAGATATCCCACCATGGAACGTGCTTGCATTGCAGGGAGTGGAAGTTGTCTCTCAGGATGTCAGTCAGTGGTGTCCTGCTGTTTGTTGGTGCACAGTTCCCAGCAGGGCCTTGTGCTCCCCACAGCAGTAGCCAGTGTCAGCCATCTTGTGAGTCCTTCTCCACTCCCTGTGATGTGAGCATGGTTCAGGGTGGTGTTGATGGGACAGTTGTGGGGGTGACCAATATCTGTGACTGCCACTCCCATCATGCTATTGCCTCCACCCCACTTGCCAGCATTCCCATACTTACTTGCTTTTGTGGGGAGTTCAGTGTGTGTGGGTGTGAGAGCAATGGCAAGATGGCTGACAGTGGTGTCCTGCTGTTGGTTGGTGTGCCGTTCCCAGCATGCCCTTGTGCTCCCGACGACACAGCAACAGTGTCATACATCTTTGATGGGCCTTTCCACTCTCTGTGGGATGTGCATGCATGAGTGTGAGCTTGCTGGGCCATGTGGTGGGGGATGTAGAGCTGTGACTATGACTCCCATCATGCTATTGCCTCCACCCCCTTCCCAGCATGCCCATGCTTCCTTCCTTTTGACTCTGCTTCCCTGTGGGGTGGGCTGGCTGTGCTGACAGGATGGCTGGGAGTGTTGTCCTGGCAGTTGTTTGGCTAAAAGTCCCAAGAGTGTCCCTGTGCTTCACACAACATAACCCAGGGTGGTGGTTCTTTGTGGGATCTTGAGTTAGGATGGGAGGCATTGCATTCTACCAGGTGGGTTCTGTGGAGTTTGTGTTGAGGGTGTGTGTGAGGGGAGGTGCTTGTGACTATGGTCAGTGCTGCAAGTCCTCCTTCCCACCCAGCCAGCCAGATATCCCACCATGGAACGTGCTTGCATTGCAGGGAGTGGAAGTTGTCTCTCAGGATGTCAGTCAGTGGTGTCCTGCTGTTTGTTGGTGCACAGTTCCCCGCAGGGCCTTGTGCTCCCCACAGCAGTTGCCAGTGTCAGCTATCTTGTGAGTCCTTCTCCACTCCCTGTGATGTGCGCATGGTTCATGGTGGTATTGATGGGACAGTTGTGGGGGGGGCAATATGTGTGACTGCGACTCCCATGATGCTATTGGCTACACTGACTTGGCCAGCATACAAAGTATTCCTTCCTTTGAGTGGTCTTCACTGTGTGTTGGTGTTGTTGTGGTGGCTACATGTCTGGATGTGTTTGTTAGTTCTATTTGTGCCACTGCCTAGCTGTAGTTGTAGTTGTGTTTGTACATGTGATGGCACGGTTGGATGTAACTTTTTTGATGGCATGTGTTGTGTTTATCTGACTGACATACACATTTTGGGATGATTCTGTTCTGGTTGCTGTGTAATTGCTATGAGTGCATGGTTTGACTCTCCCCTTGATAGTGATGTGTGTGTGTTTTGTGGCAGAATATTGTGTACATTTGTTGTGTACTCACCAGGCTCTGGGATGTTCTCTAGTCCATATACGCCCACTGGCGGAAGGATGGCCCGCACCTTCTCCTCCCAGGGCCTGAGGTATACTGGCTTGGCAGGAGGGCCACTGCCGGTGTATTGGCTCAGGAGGTAGTCTTTCTTGAGCAGCTCCCGGACCCTCCTGCGCACGTCATACCACCTGTTCTGGATGTCGGTCTTTGTGCGCAGACATGGTGATTGTGCGTTCACCCTGTTGATGATCCTCTCCCACATCTTGGTTTTCTGGGAGATGGGGGTCTGTTGGACCAGTGCGCCAAACAGCTGTGGCTCTACCCTGAGGATCTCGTCTACCAGGACTTCCAATTCACAATCTAGGAACTTGTGATTCTTCTTGGGGGGCATGGTGATGGGTGGTGATGGTGAGTGATGTGTGTGTTGGTGTGCAGGTGAGGGTGTGTGAGTGTGTGTTTTGCTGGGTGTATGTGAGGTAGGTATTTGTTGGTGTGCTGATGGTGTGTGGCTTGTGTGGGGGATGAGCTGTGGGTGTGTGGTTGCTGTCTCTTGGGTGCTGGCAGTGGAATGGCATTTGCAAAGGATCATGGTTGGGATTTGTGTCCTTTATATGGGTGGAGTTGTGGGTGTGTCTTTGTTCTCTGTCCCCCCCAGTATTTATTGGCTTTGTAATTGCTTGTTTGGCCTTTTTTTGTGTGATTTTTCCTTTGTACTGTCTGTGCATGTTGGAAACGTTGTTGTGACCGAGTCGGACCCTGCATTTGTCTCATACGGTGTTCTCCGTTTCGTTCACGCTGTGTTTGTGCTGTTTTCTATGCTGCGTACGCGTCGGTCGCGGTGTTTTGTGTTGCTTCGGCTCGGTTTTGTATGCGTGTCGGTCGTGCGGCTTGTCCTCCGTCCGACTCGGTCGTGGGTATCGCGCCTTGCATCGTACTTTGCGGTTTGGAGTTCGCGTGTACGTTTCGGTCGTATTTGTTCCGGGTGCTTGTCGGTCGGTTCGATTCGCGTGTTTTTCCGGCCGGATTGCTGTTTTCCGTGCGGCTCGGTCGTTCGGCTTGGGTTCTGTACGTGTCGGTCGGATTTTGCGTGCTTTGCATCGTACTTGGCGTGTCGGGCGCCACAGGTACGTGTCGGTCGGTATAATTTCCGGCTCCGAGTCGGTCGGTGCTTTTTCCGGCCCGAATCGGAATCGACCCCTTAGTGAAATCTATATTTAGGGTATTTTACTAAAAATATGTGATAATGAAATAGTCCCTGCCTTTCTATCACGTTGACCTCACAGATTAGAGTGCTGCTGTTCAATAGCTATAGGACTGCAGTTTCACCTTACAACATTATTGTATAACTGCTTCGAGAAATGTTCCGCTGCTTTCTGATGAAGAAACTGCCAGCAGGTCTTCTTACTTTGGAAATCTGTGGTTAGGTAACATTTTGTATGTCAATTTTGGGATGCCTTTCATGTTTCAGACTTTTGAGTTTGTCAATATAGCTTGTGCCGAGGTAGATGTGTTTTTCAGGCAAGTACCATCTGTGCCTGTGGTCCCAGGATGAGCAGGTTTCCTACACCTTTGGTTGAATATTATCTGTGTACTTTCTGTGTTGACCACAGCGTTGATACTTCCATTTGCTCAGACAGAGATCACCTTTTTACATCACTTTCCCATATGGATCACCATACCTACTTCATACTAAGCCTGGGCGGAGTTCTGCTACGTGGAACTCCACGAAGTGCAAAAAAACTCTGTTGCACTACGCGGAGTTCCGCAAGCGGCAGAGTGCGTTAGATAAATGCCGTTCGCGGTAATTTTCAGCGCCAGATGTTTGTCCGCAATGTGCAATCATTGCAAATGGCACCATGCACAGCCCAAGTGGGCGCAGCTTCCTTTCTGCCACCCGAGTAGATTTTTTACACGAGCAGCAGCTTTCTCAACGCAAGTGGACTGTTTCTCAATGCGAGCGGTAGCGAGCATATGCGACCACTCGCAATGAGATATCCGACCGCCTGTGTTGAGAAATCTTGCGGGATGTTGATTTTCCCCGCACGAGCTCGCCAACTTGACGTTGACGATCGTAAACGTGGAAAACTCTCACCGGGAGGTGGATTTTCCTCACTCGCGCTCGCCAACTTGACGTTGATGACAGCGATGGAGAAAAAAAATCCACTCCGGTTTCAGAACTCCGTGAGCACCGCGTAATGCAGAGTGCGGAACACTCCACAAACTCCATGAGCGGAGCGGAGTTCAGCGCCCAGGGTTACTTCATACATCCATCTTATAACCCATCAGTGTTAGTGAAAGATCCTGGCAACATAGCAACAGCCCCAACAAGCAAAACATTGGGACTCAGAGGAAGAGAAGGGACTGCAACTCCGGTCTGGATTCACCTCTTTGCTTCTCCAGAGTGTGCATATGTTAGTGTCCATTTCATCTTTGTTCATCCTCACGAAAGGTTATCTCTCCCTTTCTGTCCTCTTCTTAAAAACATGAGTTAATAAATCCTGGATCTCAATGTAAATCGCTATTTATTTCAATATTCTCCTATACTCCTTTATCATGATGGTGCAGATTTTAGGTTTGTATCCAGATATGGAATACCTCCCTCAATCGTCTGGAGATAAATAGGCTTACTGATTATTTCTTTTTTCCTGCTGGGAGATGTATGACCAATTATCATAAGCATACCTAATCCTGAAGTATAGTACTTGCAGTGTGTTGCCAATCCCATCTTCACATAATATACATTTTGTCAGTAATGTTAAGAGTCCAAGGTGGATTATTCTAGGAGGTTTTTTTTTTTACCTTAACAAAGCCGATACTACCTGATGCTCTGAGGAAGAAAAAATGAGCATCAAATAATGTCCATTGGCCTGTAGGACAGCCATGTTGATTAGCTGCCAAATTTCCAGATTGCATTAGTGTGACATTTCCATGGTTTCAGTGTACTTATGAGGGACATTCTACTACTGTGTGACATTTCAAGTGACACTCTATCACAAGTAAAACAAAGAACTGAAGTCAATATAAAGAGCTAACTATTTGAAATTGCTACCTTTTGAGAAATGAGAAGCACTAGCCTGACTCTTTATGGTCCATTCTCGACAGAAAGCAACTGAACAGTTCTTGGAGCAGTTCTATATCTTCATACTATAAGGTGAACTTGCAATTTTATATATATTGAATAAGAGCACTCTAAGCTACTTCAACCTCCAGGACCTCTCTGCAGTATTCAACATTGTCTCACACCCCATTGTCATCAGACGCCTACATGAGATTGGCATCCAGGAACCCTCTCTCCGCTGGATATGTTAATTCCAAATGGATCAAACACAAGCTGTTAGCCTGGCCTCTTACTCAGAAACTCATCTGTGGAGTGCCACAAGGTTCGTCCCTCAGCCCCACACTTTTCAACTAATACATGATACCTTTGGCCAATATCATCTGAGCACACATCAGCATCCTCTCCTACCTAGATGACATTCTGCTCATCCTCTCCCTTTCAGACAAGTACTCAAACACAAGACTCAAGTTCACCTTCTGCATGACAGAAGCAGCTAACTGGATGAAAGCCAACTGTCAGATGCTCCACACATACCAAACAGGAGTAGTGATCTTCGGCAAGAGCGCCTTACAATGGGATTCCAACTGATGGCCGGTTGAACCCAAACTCAAACCCACACCCATCAACCACACCAGGAACCTCATGATCATCATTGACAGCAAACGGGACATGACCGCACAAGTCAAAGTCGTCACTACATCCTACTTTCTCACCCTGAAGATGGTTAGAAAGACCTTCAAATGGCTCCAAAGCAACACCAGAAAAAACATCACTCAAGCCCTCGTCACCAGCAAACTGGACTGTGGGAGCACCATCTATGCCTGCATCACCAAACAGCTCACCAGAAGACTAAAAACCATCTAGAACTTGGCAGCCAGGCTCTTCCCAAAGCTCCCAGGCAGACCTGACATCACACCAGAATACAGGGACCTCCACTGTCTCCTGATATGCAAGCATGCACAGTTCAAACTCCTCACCCATACATTCAAGGCACTACATAACTTAGGCTCCACCTACCTACACAGTCAGATCTCCTTCTGCCAACCACCAAGACAACTGGATTCATACTTTTCTACTCCCACACATCCCTTGCATACACAAATTATTATTATTATTATTATAATACAAATGTATAAATTGCATGGCTACCCAAAGGGGTTTCTCTGTGCCAGTGCAACAGAAAGGACTGACACAGAAGGGGTAGAAAAGTCACGTCTTTAGGAGTTTCTTAAACTTATCTAACTAGTTACAGATCCGTAGGCTGCTCCTAAAGTATGGAACGATCTCCATTTCAATCAATCAACCAATCAGGGATTTGTAGAGCTCACTACTCACCCATGAAGGTCTCAAGGCGCTGGGAGGGGGTATTGGGCAGTTCCGGTCATCCGAAAAGCATGGTCTTGGGCTCTTCCTGAATCCGGTCATCTGAAAAGCCAGGTCTTGAGGCTCTTCCTGAATGCTTGCAGCGTGGGGCTTTGTCTGATGCTGAGGGGGAGTTCGTTCCAGGTCTTGTCCGCGATGTAGGAGAAGGATCTGCCTCCTGTTCTGGCTCTGTGGATGCGGGGGATTTCGGCCAAGGCCAGGTCAGAGGATCGGAGGCTTCTCCTGGGGGCGTAGAAGGAGATTCTTTCATTGAGGTATTGGGGTCCGGTGTTGTGGAGGGCTTTGTAGGCGTGTGTGAGCAGCTTGAAGGTCACTCTTTTTTCGACGGGGAGCCAGTGGAGGTCTCGTAGGTGCTGGGTGATGTGGTCCTGTCGTGGGATGCTGAGGACGAGTCTGGCTGCGGCGTTCTGGATGGTCTGAAGTTTGTGGAGTAGAGATTTGTTGATTCCGGCGTAGAGGGCGTTCCCGTAGTCCAGCCTGCTTCCACCTATCTTCTTGAATTCTGCAGGAAGGTGAAGACCTGGCTATTATACTAACACCCTACCCTAGGCAAGGCTGGACACACATGCCTGCTTATCACTAAGATACCCTTACGGGTGATACGGTGCTTTACATATAACATCACATCCCCATTAGCACCCATCCGAAGTAGCCTGACCCACCCTATCCATCCTAACTCCATTAACAGTAGCAGAAACAGCAAGCCCCACCCAATGCATTCAAACCCTATACACATTCATCAGAATTACCCCTGTTGAATGCACTCTGACCCTGCTTACATCCATCATAGCCAGCTTAGCTAGTTCCCAGCATTTTTAGCCCTTTTCACATCCACCAGAACTAGTGTGTCCCTGCCCAGTCCATTCTAGCCCTATTACACCAATCAGAACCAGCCTGTTCCTGCCCAATCACCTCTAGTCCCAATCTGAACCTGCAAACCCAGTCTAGTGCATTCAAACATCATAAATAACCATCCAACGCAGCCACTTCAAACCATTCTAACCCCATGCACATAGACTAGAACCAGACTGGTTTTAGTGTTGCCCATTTTGTACCAGTATTTTAAAGTCCCGGCTGCTGCAAAAATCACTTAATGCTGATATTTTTCCTATCATCAGTGCATACTTGAAACAGCATATAAGAAGAAAGTCCTTTAAAATGTGTTCTAGACCTGCAGTAATGATCCGTGACTGAAAAGTAAGGTAAAAAAAGGTGGAAACGCAGTTCTAAAAACAAATATAGACGATTTTATATGAAGTCATGTTTAAGTATCAAGTCTTTGCTGAATCTTAAAACATGAGCAAATGGTAGGCTTTTTTCTCTGGGAACGGTGGTGACCGTACCCATCCACCTTAACCACATTTACATCAGTGTTCAACTCACTTTTGCCAGGAGTCAAGTTCTGCAAGGTGACTCGCTGCTAGGCTGAGCTAGGGTGTCTTCATCTGGCCTGACGTGGCTGGGTGGGCTGCAGGGTGGATCTCTGCAGTTCTCAATATTGCAGGAAATAGACCAGGCCTGGCATGCCAGGCTTTGGACTGTACAGTGCTTCATTACTGTGCTTCAGGCTCGGAGCCCTCAAGAAGGAAATGAAGGTCAACACTTATAAAGTATGAGGTCAGCCGGGGACTTTTTATAACCCCAGCATCGATGCACGGCGTCATGTGTGTCACATGACCAGAGAAGGGCAGGGTACTGGGTTGTCTAGCAACTGAACAGCATTCAGCCAAATCATGTCTGGTGAGTTGCAAAACTAGCGGATGATAACAACTTAGGTGGCCTGCAGGGCCGGATACGGATCGCACACCAGCCCTGGCAATTAGGTCCAACCGGCCTGGGGGTGGGGGGGATTAGGGGAGGGAGCTGGCAGGAACACTGCTGCTGCGTGCACTTTTGTTAATAGGGGCCGATTTAGCAGCACTTCTGCAAAACTGGCCCCCAGTAACAAAAACGACCCCCACCGGTCCAAAACCGGCCCCTACCCTTCCGGCCCACAGGGATAACGCCCGGTTCCCGCTACGGCCAGTCATGCCCTGGTGGCCTGCATCCTGGCCAATCAACAACTGTGGCCCCCAGATTTATGTAGATCCATGTGGCTGGATCTGGAGCCTGTGCGTTTATGTTCATGACTCCTGGTGCCAATGAAATCCAAGTGACCAGGAGTGAGGAGAGGCTGTGCGAAAGAGGAATTAATAATTGTAACAACAACTTAGCCGGGCCATGCCATCACCAAAGCAAATAGTTACCTCTCGATGAGCTGGGCCTGGCTATTTTGCCTGAGGCAGCAGTGCTCAGCAAGAGGGTTTCGCTAAAAACCGCATTATTCCACATAGCCCCCTGCTGGGACTTGTGCGCTGCTTGAAGCTACTAATTAAGCATGCCTAAAAATTACTATTCCCACTCCAGTGAGAGCAACAGTAGGGAAAGGGTTGGATATCGGAGGGGCAATAATTACTATTCCCACTACGAAGAGTGCAATGGTAGGGAAAGTGTTGGATAGCGGAGGGGTAAAAAATACTATTCCCACTCCAAAGAGTGCAACAGTAGGTAAAGTGTTGGATAGCGGACGGGTAAAAATTACTATTCCCACTCCACTGGGTGTAACAGTAGGATAAGTGTTAGATAGTAGAGGGGGAAAATTATTTACTATTCCCACTCAAGTGAGTGCAATAGTAGGGAAAGTGCTGGGTAGCGGAGGGGTGAAAATTACTATTCCCACTCAAGTGAATGCAACAGTAGGGAAAGTGTTGGATAGCGGAGGGGTAAAAATTACTATTCCAACTCCAGTGAGTGCAACAGTAGGGAAAGTGTTGGATAGCGGAGGGGTAAAAATTACTATTCCCACTCCACTGGGTGCAACAGTAGGATAAGTGTTAGATAGCAGAGGGGTAAAATTATTTACTATTCCCACTCAAGTGAGTGCAATAGTAGGGAAAGTGCTGGGTAGCGGAGGGGTGAAAATTACTATTCCCACTCAAGTGAATGCAACAGTAGGGAAAGTGTTGGATAGCGGAGGGGTAAAAATTACTATTCCAACTCCAGTGAGTGCAACAGTAGGGAAAGTGTTGGATAGCGGAGGGGTAAAAAAAATGATTCCCACTCCGGTGAGTGCAACAGTAGGGTGAGTGTTTGATAGCGGAGGTGTAAAAAATCGTATTCCCACTCAGGTGAGTGCAACAGTAGGGAAAGTGTTGGATAGTGGAGGGTAAAAATAACAATTCCCACTCCAGTGAGTGCAACAGTAGGGTAAGTGTTGGATAGTGGAGTAATTAAATGTAATTGCTTCGCTATCCAGTAAATACCCTACTGTTGCAGTTACTGGAGTGAGAATAGTTGTTTTTACCCAACACTTTCCCTACTGTTGCACTGACTGTATTGTGAAATTTAAGTTTAAATATTTTTTAATAGTTTAATGTTTTAATTTATTATAAATTTTTGTTTTTTTATATTTTAAATCATTGATATATATTTTAATTTTTTATATAATTTTAAACTTTGAACATAAATTAAAAATAATAGTTTATTCATTGTTTTAAAGTAAATATATATGTATAAATAATTATGTTTGTGTGTTTATCTTTTTTTATTAAGTGTATTTGTTATATTTTATTAAAATGTATATTAAATTTATTTTATTTTGTTAAAATTAAATTTAATATTTAATATATATTATTTTATTTTATATTTATATAAAAGTCGATATTTTATACATCCATGGGGCATATTAGCAAGACCGGCGATAAAATTATCGCCGTTTTAGCGGCAGGAAACTGCCGCTAAAACGGCGATAATGGGCTTGCTAATATGCGTTATAAAATTCCAATAGAAGCCCAGGTTAGATGTCCTGCACATCTAACCTGGGCTTCTATTGGAATTCTATAACGCATATTAGCAAGCCCATTATCGCCGTTTTAGCGGCAGTTTCCTGCCGCTAAAACGGCGATAATTTTATCGCCGGTCTTGCTAATATGCCCCCATATTTTTTAAATCAATATTTTTTAGTCGATATTTTTGTACTTACCTGTTTAAATATAGGAGTCGATATTTTTGTTGTCTATATTTTTTGCTCGATAATTTTTACATTGATATTTATTACATCGATGTGTCAGTGAACCCCTGATGCCATTCCATGGCACGGGGTAGCATGTGCCCCCTGCCAGCACACTAACTCTGCAGCACTGTGATGCCCTCTCCACCCTGCCCTCCACAGCCCACCCTGTATCAGTCCCCCAGGCCTGCTGCTTTGTGATAAATGGAAGTTTATTTGTTCCTGAAATATGGACAGTGTATGAGGATTTGGATGCAGTAAATCCAGAACTGAATGTTTTTCCCCATTCCGGGGACAAACACTCATGATAGCTGAATTCATGTGTGGAGATTCAAGCCGAAAACATTTTCCAGCCGTGCAGTAACCCTGCGTATAAATATTAGAGATGGCAGAAAAAGTTTGGGAAAGGGATGCTGGACTGAAAGGGCGGGGACAATGTTTGCGGACACTCTGACTTGGGACCAATATTCAGGTTGAGGTCATACATCATATCCTACAAAATATCTTTGTCAAAACTATAGCTAAAAGGTCTAAGCATCATTTTCATTATACAGTGGAATTTTTCACCCAAATGTCTTCTCTCCACTCTTCCTTGAGTCTTGCTCCCGTACTTGCCAATACTGTACTGTCATCAGAGGAATTCAGGTGGCTCCAGCATAGAGTTCAGTCATACCGAGACAAGCATTGACTTTTAGTTGAGTAGGCCTCAGCAAGTGACCATGTGGAATGCGATAATGCAATAGTTCTGGTGAAGGTCTGAAAGTATTTTTCATTTTTCTTACACATGCTTATTAAACACGCTCATATATAAAGTGTGAATTCACGTGAACATGTGATTGTAGTTATTGAATCTCACATTAAGTTGAGATGTGCATTTCTGGCTGTCTTGATTCTCTCACTAATTCTCTCACTCCAGGAGCCGAAGTACAGTAGCTTGGTTGTAATACATTTTAGCACTTATTTTAGGTTCTATGTGTAAGTTCCACTCAAAAGTAGTATAATGAGCTTTGTACATCTGTTTCTGGAATGGCCTAGCTGCAAAGTATCATTCTGTACGAGGTATCTTCTTGAAGCCATGCAGCTGTGAGCTTCCTTTGTGCAATGCCTGAGAAAGAGGGCGATGAGACCTTATCAACTGAATTCTGGAATTTGATTGGTTCCCAATCTTGGGAACTGTGGGCTGCGTAGGTATTTGTTGAATCTTATGTTTTTGTTGTGCATTGCTGATCTAGGTATTTCGGATGCTCCTATCTGCTCTTTCAAGAGCAGATGCTCGGCCCTCTCTCTTGCAACCCTATGCTTACTTTGCCATGCTCATAGAATTAGGCTCTTGAGCAAATCTATTCTCCTTTGCCTGCTTGAACCTTCATTTGGTTCTGCCTTTGGAGGCTTTCCTTGCCGACACCTGTTGCTTACAGTTCTCCTGGCCTCATTTGAATCTTCAGCTTAGCATTATGGAATTTCCCTTCAGGGAAGCTGTATCTTCTACAATGTACATATGAGATTCTTTGAATAACCTGTCTTTGTATTTGCTAATTTTTCATGCCTTGGATGATATTGAGCTAAGCTTTCACAAGGTGATTATTAATTGATGGTTAATCCGAATTACTTGAGATTGTAAATTTTCTAATCTGCTAATAAACCTTCATGGTGTGCAAATCTACTACTCTCTGCCGTCCGTGTTGGGCAAATTTTCACTGTCATTGAAATGCTGTTGAACCGTTGATGCTAAGCCTCAATTTGAGTAAATGATTCATCCACTCGAACCCAGGTTGTATTCTAATTTGCACCAGGGATCAGCACGGTGCAAACTCCATCCTCGCTGCTTCAGTTCCATTCCTTTCCTACTAAATTAATACATTTTTAGTTTCAAAGTTTTAGTTGTTTTTGCATTTTTACATTTTTTGTGTATACAGCCACACGAATGCCAAGTGTGATTTGCTAGGATGTGAGCAATGAGTGCCTGTTTGGAAATACTGATTAATCATTTGTCCTTGGAGAATGTTATGTGCTTCTGTGTTTCACCATTATGGATTCTGTTTGCTTATTTTAATTGAATATAATTAATAAAGTAACTGTTTAGAATGTAAATTTAAATGTAATTGTATCTTTGGATGTTTCAGTAATTTTGTAAACGTTTTATGGGTATTATGACTCTATTAAGGATTTTGGTCATTTATACATCTCAGAAACCTGTTTGGAGCTTCTCTAGAACATTGTGAATTCCAATTTTGTTGATACATCTGAAGATAGGATGGTAATCTTTAAATATCACCACACAAACATCAACAGTGTATAAAAGTCACACTGCAAATCTAGGCTCCGGTAACAGCAGCAAGTTCATTACCCGTATTTAGCAGAAAATAGTATAGCCAGATGTTTCTTTTTTTGCGAAAAGCCTCATGAGGCAAAACCGAATGCATAAATTAGAACATTTTGTACAATTCGAAAACATGTAACACACAGGGGTCGATTCCGATCTCGGCCGGTAGGGCACCTAACAGTATTCGTCCGGAAAAAAACCCAGCCGAATGCGTGTTTCCCGACCGATTCGTACACCCGTCCGGACGAACAAGTACGATGCGTATAACAACCCATTTCCCGAGCGAGCCGTACTCACCCAATCCAGCTCCTGTTCCCCGCCCGAGCTAGATCCGTAAACGCCGAATCGAGTCGCACGGAACCAAATACACAGCACCTTCCGGCCGGACTAGTACGATGCGCGCTCCGTACGCGCCGAACCAGTCGCTACGTCCGGCACGTTTCAGCATCCGGGAGAGCCACACATAAGCTCAGTTTCGCGCCACAAGACGAACCACGGCTACGAGACGAACAAGCCAGCGACGAGTACGAGTCGAAGACACGAGTAACCCGAACGAGACGACCCAATCCATGAATCCCATCGCGCAGGTCCTACCTATACTCTACATCTATTACCGGGACCGGTACGGACCCGTACGGCACAGACGGTAAGTCAAACACCAACAATACAAACAAACTACACGTACCCAAAATATGTCACACACACATAGGGATGCACAAATGACGTACACTAGCAACAGCACAACCATAGGGGTGGGATGGGCATCACTAATGCCATACACACCCATAGGGGGATGGATGCCTACCACTACCACCACCCCTACTCAGGGGGGGCTGGATGCCTACCACTACCACCACCCCTACTCATGGGGGCCTGGATGCCTGTCACTACTACCATCCCCACCCATAGGGGGATGGATGCCTACCACTACCACCACCCCTACTCAGGGGGCCTGGATACCTACCACTACCACCACCCCTACTCAGGGGGCTGGATGCCTACCACTACCACCACCCCTACTCAGGGGGCTGGATGCCTACCACTACCACCACCCCTACTCATGGGGGCCTGGATGCCTGCCACTACCACCACCCCTACTCAGGGGGGCTGGATGCCTACCACTACCACCACCCCTACTCAGGGGGGGCTGGATGCCTGCCACTACCACCACCCCTACTCGGGGGGGCTGGATGCCTACCACTACTACCACCCCTACTCAGGGGGGGCTGGATGCCTACCACTACTACCATCCCCACCCATAGGGGGATGGATGCCTACCACTACCACCACCCCTACTCAGGGGGGGGCTGGATGCCTGCCACTACCACCACCCCTACTCAGGGGGGCTGGATGCCTACCACTACCACCACCCCTACTCAGGGGGGGCTGGATGCCTGCCACTACCACCACCCCTACTCAGGGGGGGCTGGATGCCTGCCACTACCACCACCCCTACTCATGGGGGCCTGGATGCCTGCCACTACCACCACCCTTACTCATGGGGGCCTGGATGCCTGCCACTACCACCACCCCTACTCAGGGGGGGCTGGATGCCTGCCACTACCACCACCCCTACTCAGGGGGGGCTGGATGCCTACCACTACTACCATCCCCACCCATAGGGGGATGGATGCCTACCACTACCACCACCCCTACTCAGGGGGGGCTGGATGCCTGCCACTACCACCACCCCTACTCAGGGGGGGCTGGATGCCTACCACTACTACCATCCCCACCCATAGGGGGATGGATGCCTACCACTACCACCACCCCTACTCAGGGGGGCTGGATGCCTACCACTACCACCACCCCTACTCAGGGGGGGCTGGATGCCTACCACTACCACCACCCCTACTCAGGGGGGGCTGGATGCCTACCACTACCACCACCCCTACTCAGGGGGGGCTGGATGCCTGCCACTACCACCACCCCTACTCATGGGGGCCTGGATGCCTGCCACTACCACCACCCCTACTCAGGGGGGCTGGATGCCTGCCACTACCACCACCCCTACTCAGGGGGGGCTGGATGCCTACCACTACCACCACCCCTACTCATGGGGGCCTGGATGCCTGCCACTACCAACACCCCTACTCAGGGAGGGCTGTATGCCTGCCACTACCACCACCCCTACTCAGGGGGGGCTGGATGCCTACCACTACTACCATCCCCACCCATAGGGGGATGGATGCCTACCACTACCACCACCCCTACTCAGGGGGGGCTGGATGCCTGCCACTACCACCACCCCTACTCAGGGGGTCTGGATGCCTACCACTACCACCACCCCTACTCATGGGGGCCTGGATGCCTGCCACTACCACCACCCCTACTCAGGGGGGGCTGGATGCCTGCCACTACCACCCCTACTCGAGGGGGGGCTGGATGCCTACCACTACCACCACCCCTACTCATGGGGGCTTGGATGCCTGTCACTACTACCATCCCCACCCATAGGGGGCTGGATGCCTGCCACTACCACCACCCCTACTCATAGGACAGGTAATGCATGACACAACCAGCATACTACCACATAAGGAATGACAGAAAATTACATCCCCCCCAACACCATGACAAGCGTGTGTAGTCTGTGTCAAATGCCTACAACACTGAACATAACATTGAACATACAATGTGACCCACTATCACATACACCCCATCATCACAGTGACCAAAAGGTAAGTGTGGGGTCCATAGCTGATGCACCTCTTGAACAGTGTGGCCATGGGGCCTAAAGCCCCATCACCACAGTGACCAAAAGGGAAGTGTGGGGTTCATAGCTGATGCACCTCTTGAACAGTGTGGCCATGGGGCCTAAAGCCCCATCACCACAGTGACCAAAAGGGAAGTGTGGGGTCCATAGCTGATGCACCTCTTGAACAGTGTGGCCATGGGGCCTAAAGCCCCATCACCACAGTGACCAAAAGGGAAGTGTGGGGTCCATAGCTGATGCACCTCTTGAACAGTGTGGCCATGGGGCCTAAAGCCCCATCACCACAGTGACCAAAAGGGAAGTGCGGGGTCCATAGCTGATGCACCTCTTGAACAGTGTGGCCATGGGGCCTAAAGCCCTATCACCACAGTGACCAAAAGGGAAGTGCGGGGTCCATAGCTGATGCACCTCTTGAACAGTGTGGCCATGGGGCCTAAAGCCCCATCACCACAGTGACCAAAAGGGAAGTGCGGGGTCCATAGCTGATGCACCTCTTGAACAGTGTGGCCATGGGGCCTAAAGCCCCATCACCACAGTGACCAAAAGGGAAGTGCGGGGTCCATAGCTGATGCACCTCTTGAACAGTGTGGCCATGGGGCCTAAAGCCCCATCACCACAGTGACCAAAAGGGAAGTGCGGGGTCCATAGCTGATGCACCTCTTGAACAGTGTGGCCATGGGGCCTAAAGCCCCATCACCACAGTGACCAAAAGGGAAGTGCGGGGTCCATAGCTGATGCACCTCTTGAACAGTGTGGCCATGGGGCCTAAAGCCCCATCACCACAGTGACCAAAAGGGAAGTGCGGGGTCCATAGCTGATGCACCTCTAGAACAGTGTGGCCATGGGGCCTAAAGCCCCATCACCACAGTGACCAAATGGTAAGTGCGGGGTCCATAGCTGATGCACCTCTTGAACAGTGTGGCCATGGGGCCTAAAGCCCCATCACCACAGTGACCAAAAGGGAAGTGCGGGGTCCATAGCTGATGCACCTCTTGAACAGTGTGGCCATGGGGCCTAAAGCCCCATCACCACAGTGACCAAAAGGGAAGTGCGGGGTCCATAGCTGATGCACCTCTTGAACAGTGTGGCCATGGGGCCTAAAGCCCCATCACCACAGTGACCAAAAGGGAAGTGCGGGGTCCATAGCTGATGCACCTCTTGAACAGTGTGGCCATGGGGCCTAAAGCCCCATCACCACAGTGACCAAAAGGTAAGTGCGGGGTCCATAGCTGATGCACCTCTTGAACAGTGTGGCCATGGGGCCTAAAGCCCCATCACCACAGTGACCAAAAGGTAAGTGCGGGGTCCATAGCTGATGCACCTCTAGAACAGTGTGGCCATGGGGCCTAAAGCCCCATCACCACAGTGACCAAATGGTAAGTGCGGGGTCCATAGCTGATGCACCTCTTGAACAGTGTGGCCATGGGGCCTAAAGCCCCATCACCACAGTGACCAAAAGGTAAGTGCGGGGTCCATAGCTGATGCACCTCTTGAACAGTGTGGCCATGGGGCCTAAAGCCCCATCACCACAGTGACCAAAAGGGAAGTGTGGGGTCCATAGCTGATGCACCTCTTGAACAGTGTGGCCATGGGGCCTAAAGCCCCATCACCACAGTGACCAAAAGGGAAGTGCGGGGTCCATAGCTGATGCACCTCTTGAACAGTGTGGCCATGGGGCCTAAAGCCCCATCACCACAGTGACCAAAAGGTAAGTGCGGGGTCCATAGCTGATGCACCTCTAGAACAGTGTGGCCATGGGGCCTAAAGCCCCATCACCACAGTGACCAAATGGTAAGTGCGGGGTCCATAGCTGATGCACCTCTTGAACAGTGTGGCCATGGGGCCTAAAGCCCCATCACCACAGTGACCAAAAGGGAAGTGCGGGGTCCATAGCTGATGCACCTCTAGAACAGTGTGGCCATGGGGCCTAAAGCCCCATCACCACAGTGACCAAATGGTAAGTGCGGGGTCCATAGCTGATGCACCTCTTGAACAGTGTGGCCATGGGGCCTAAAGCCCCATCACCACAGTGACCAAAAGGGAAGTGCGGGGTCCATAGCTGATGCACCTCTTGAACAGTGTGGCCATGGGGCCTAAAGCCCCATCACCACAGTGACCAAAAGGGAAGTGCGGGGTCCATAGCTGATGCACCTCTTGAACAGTGTGGCCATGGGGCCTAAAGCCCCATCACCACAGTGACCAAAAGGGAAGTGCGGGGTCCATAGCTGATGCACCTCTTGAACAGTGTGGCCATGGGGCCTAAAGCCCCATCACCACAGTGACCAAAAGGTAAGTGCGGGGTCCATAGCTGATGCACCTCTAGAACAGTGTGGCCATGGGGCCTAAAGCCCCATCACCACAGTGACCAAATGGTAAGTGCGGGGTCCATAGCTGATGCACCTCTTGAACAGTGTGGCCATGGGGCCTAAAGCCCCATCACCACAGTGACCAAAAGGTAAGTGCGGGGTCCATAGCTGATGCACCTCTTGAACAGTGTGGCCATGGGGCCTAAAGCCCCATCACCACAGTGACCAAAAGGTAAGTGCGGGGTCCATAGCTGATGCACCTCTTGAACAGTGTGGCCATGGGGCCTAAAGCCCCATCACCACAGTGACCAAAACCTAAGTGCGGGGTCCATAGCTGATGCACCTTTTGAACAGTGTGGCAATGGGGCCAAAAGCACCATCACCACGGTGATCATAAGGTAAGTGTAGTCATGGTAAAAGCTGCGAAAGCCAAACTGTATGGATGAATCCTGGTCACACAACAACAAACACATCAGTGGCATAGTAGTGCTTGTGTCCCATAGCAACATAGATTGGGTGGGGCAAACAGTGCAGTGTCACAGAAACATCGTTTTGGCCATGTGCATACAAACATCACCCATGGGGGACCACATTGTCAATATTCACAAATAACACAATGACAGAAGTGACCATCATAATGCTGAGCCACATATCTGCACCAATGGACACACAAATGTAGATATCCTGTGGAGACTGTCGATGTCATGTGAACAAATACCATACCATGGCATCAATGGGACATACAAACCATGATCATTGTGCTGACTGATGACCTAGGAGTCCCAGGGACAGCTGGGGAAAGCCACCAAACAACATACAGACAATGGCACACTACAGAAATGCCAATGCAGTGGTGCAAATGCACAAACACAAACAGGCAGATTCACACTGCATTTCAAACACAACAGGTGATGGGGGGGGGTGTGCCAGTGTCCCCAGGCAACCACACAACACATGAGGAGGCCTGAACTCCAATCACACAGATGTGTATACAGTGCCATACAAAAGTTACTCATGGATCGGATACCCCTATGTGGGCAATCAAGCATCGTCAGCTGAGAGGGAGGCCAAATTACACATGTCACACAAGCTTGTAGGAACAGCAACTAACACAGCAAGAGACAGACCCACCACAGCACTACCCCCAGGGACCCCACATTGTGCTGACACTAGCCTGCATGACAATCCCACTGTGATGACAAAGGTAGATGTCGTTCACACTGTGAACCACAGCCATGTGTCCTGAGCAACAAACTACCATCACACCTACACAAGCTCCAATCAATCAGCACGGCCTGCTAGCCAAGGCGAATATGGAGGTAGGGGTTTAGCCGTGCAACAACTCACATTTGCACACTCTACACCACACACCCTGATCTCCACCAATGTGCAGCAGTGAAGCTCACATGGACTGGTGACAGTGCACATGCACCCATGACAATCCCAGGGGTGGTGGGGGGAACTAAGGTGCAGATACCCATCCCACAAGGCCAGTCAACAAGACTCGTCAATGTCTGACACACAGCACAGTACGCCGTACATGGGCATGATGTGAAATCCACCACAATCAATGGGATCCTGGCCATAGTCACACACCTACGAAGAAGCCAAGGTGACACACAAAGAACACACGTACACAACTTCCAACATTGCAGCTCTGACCCTGAGGAGTGGCAGCAGTCACACACACACCGTGTCACAATCACTGAAAGCTACCACAAACTGAAATTCACATGACTTGTGTAAACAACAAGTGCCAAGGGGAATCCTGAATGTGTCCCATCACCGTTTGCCCACATCCCCAGCCCTGACAACAAAGACAACCTGGGATGACAACCTCATGAACATTAGTTTGCCATGCAACCACATCACAGAGAAACCAGGTCCAAGATGCTGGATGAACACAGACCAACTCTGCAAGCAACACAAACAGGAACATCCCTAGGGACACAGCCTGTGTAGGAAAAGGGAAGGGAACACACACAGACATGCTTACACAACACACAACACGGGCACACGCAATGTCACAGGATTACACACTGCCATGAGGGCACTCCACTCCTGTGGAAGGTCCGCTGTGCCAAACCTTGTCTGTGCACGGCTCAAACATGTCAGCAGGACACTCCGTAAGTGAGTCAACAACTACAAGACACAGAAGGCTCTGCTCACATCAGCCTGGGTACGGGAGTGTCACGTCAGTCATCTGCATACACCCAAAACATGTGTCAAGCCAGTTGCACTGTATACACAGATGAGTCCTTCAACATTGATGTGCAAAACTGCATGTCCAGTGGAGATGGGCACACAGTCAGGGAAATCGGAACATTGAACAGTGGTAAGCCCACCAGATGTGCATCAGTGTAAGACAAAGATGTTCCTTTACAAATGCAAAATGTACATCCCTGTGTCAAATGCTGAACATTACACCCTCAGACTGCAGCAAAGGATGCCATAGATCCAGAGTAGAACAGGACACATATCCCATGGACCACATGGAGTCCATCACAGCAACACTTCATTTTCCTGATCTGAACACTATAACAACTGCAAATGCAGGATGCTACTCATCTACATCATGTTCATCAAAAGAAACACCTCAATTAAACAAAAAGAGGCTTTATTCAGCTAATGTAAAATTAAAAGTTGACGTCCAAAAGAAACTAAGGCCAATGGCCAGTCCAAAATCCATGTCCCAACAGGGTGACAAGTGACAACTGGTCACCCATTGCTTGCCTGCACTGGTACGGACAGGGGACATCCCCCTTGGAGGGGCATACAAGGGGCAGGCCAGGCACCGCAGGGACAGGATCAGGGGATGGCAGAGTGAGGCAGTGAAGGGGTGGTGGGTGCAGGAGTGTCACCGGCAACTGCAGTGGAGGTGTCTGACTCAGGGGGGCCAGCACCACTGTGCTACACAAGTCAGTTGGTGTGGGTGCTGCAACCACTGCAGTGGGCTGGTCTGATGTAGTGGACTGGGTCCCCACTGCAGTGCCCAAGTCAGACGGGGTGGTTGTGGACTCCACTGCAGTGCATAACTCCAAGGGAGTGGAAGGGTGGGCAGATGAGGTGGGCAGGACAGAGGGGGGACCCGGTCCCCACACCAGTGGCACTAACAGGCAGAGCGTCTGGGTTGGGGGTGGAAGAGCAAGTGGCAGGGGGAGGGCCTAAGCAGTCTGGGGATGCGGTATTGGTGTGTGGGGGAACCTGGGGCAGGGTGTGGCAGGGGAACCTGTGGAGTGGTGGCCTGGGGGATGGAGGAGAGAGACTGGGTGGTGGAGCTGCGTGGTGGTGGTGGTGGTGGGGTCTTGCTCTTCCTGGTCCAGGGGGACTTCCTAATGGGGTCCTGTGTCTGCCTGCACTTGGGGGAGGGTGTCCGGGGGCGAGGGGCACTCCCCTCTGTGTGGGTGGACTTCCTCTTCCCCCGGTATGCTGGATCAGCAGGATTGGAGGGGAAGAGGCCGAGGTCACACAGGAAGAGCTGCTGTGTAGGTGGGGTAGCAGGTGAGGCAAGGGAAGGGGTCTTGGAGGGAGAGGATTTGGAGGACTGCGGAGTGACTGTGGATGCCTGTGTGTGTGTGTGTTCCCCATCCCCTGTGTCTGTGGTATCAGTCCCCTGAGGATGCTTGTGTGCACGTCTTGCCTTTCTCTTGGGTGTGTCTGTGCTGCTCGTGTCTGTGTGTTTGGGTGATTGTGCAGGTGTGCATGTGCTTTGGACAGGTAGGGTGGCAGGAAGTGTGGATGGGGCAGAGGTGGGAGGGGTGAGGGACTGTTGGAGGAGGGACACTGCTGCCATCAGGGAGGAGTCCATGGACCTATTGCTCCTCTGTAGGGCAGACATACCCGTCGAGATGCCCTCCATGAACGACACCAGCTGTGTCAACAGAGTGGTGTGTGCATGGAGGACAGTCAGCATTGCTGTCTGCCCTACTTGGAGCTGCCGAAGGAGGTACACAGACTCCTCACTCAGGGCAGCAGGGGACACAGGGGCAGGGGTGCGGTGCCTGGCATGAAGGAGACACGCTCCCGAGCACGGGAGCCTCCACGGACCTCAGGAATGGGAGCCAATGGGAGGGTGGTGGTGGTGGTGGTGGTGGTGGCGGGGCCAGACAGACTAGCTTGACTTTGGTGGCTGCTGACACCCGCCTCCACAAGGGAGTCATCCTCCGAGCTGCTGTGGTCCTCAGCTGAGGTGGATGGTGCTGAGGACTCCTCGGTGTGGCTCCCCTCGCCCTCCGTGCCACTGGGTCCCTCTGACCACTCGTCGGACGCTGACCCAGTCTGGCTCCGCTGCTCCTCCTGGTCCGTGGAGCTGTCCCCTCCTGTGGCCGTGGATGTATCTGCAAACAATTAGGGAAACAAACAAACATCAGTCACCTGCACTGACCGCACACACCACAGTAAGTACAGCACATCACAGAGCCAGCCCAGGCATCCTTAGTTGAACATTGCCTAAAGTCCTCACACAGATTTGTGGAAGCCAATTGTCAGTCTGATGGTCAACCATGGGACTCACACCCCTCCTGCCCTTTCACCCATCTGTCTGGTGCCTGTCTGATGGTAAGACCCCAGTGTGGACACATGCACCACCTACACAGTTGTTGGACATTGCAGGGAACACAGTGAAGTATGTGAACATGCACACAACACATCTCTTGCCACTAAGTCAGTGCAGGTGTCCGGATGAAGGGATGGCCAGAGTCTAAATAGAAATGCATGTGATGCATACCAGCACCACACACCATGATGCACCCATGTCCGGATAGTCAATGCCACAATGGGGTGCATGTTGCACATGTCACTCCCCTGCAGGATCACTCTTAGGAAGTTTAATGCCATGACACAGGCATGCGTGCAAAGTCATATATCACTGTCTCCAGTCACATGGGCATGGCAGCCAGCCAACAACAGTCTGCACTGTGTCACAATCCTAGGACATGGGGAATGCAAGTTATGTAACTGACAAGTGCACATGTCCATCCCCCAAAAACCACATCATCAGTACTACTACTTGTCCACGTCATACCAATTGGACATATGGGGGACATGAAACACAACTCTCTGAACATGAGCACCTCACAGTGTGCTGTGAATGAGAAACAGCTGCCTGAAAGTCACAGTCGCATACACCTGTGTGCACAGTCAAGTGATCAGACACCTAAAAATCACAGAAGTATCGTCTATCATGGTCACATCTCCGCTGGCATGCTGAGCCCTAACCGATAAACATACCAGTAGTCCTGACAACGAGGACACAGCGCAATGACACAGAGGCAGACACCTGAGGGAACATTTCACTGATCACAACATGCCAGATGGTACACGGGAGTGGGAGTACAGAGTGTATTGTATGCCCTGGAGTAGGCATGACTGTCCAGCTCCACCCGTAAGAGGAATGAGTCCTGGACAGTAGGCATGTGGCTAAGCACGTGTGACACACTTGATACACATACTCCTGAGGCCCAAACATTGTTCCCACCGGCAGCATGGGTGTGTGCCAAATTCCCCAGGGACATGTGGTGATTCAGATCAGCAAGTGGACCACATATCAAAGTTACACCCAGATTACATGTCAGAACTTAGGCATTGTGTAAGCAATTGACCCACACATGAATCCCACAACATAGTCACGGGAACAAATGCTGTCCCCCACCTTGAGCGAAGCTAAATGCAATGACACAGTCCCCAAGTGACACAATTTCCTGACTGGAAGGGCCACACATATGCGTATCAGAGGAGAAGTGGGCATGTCACAAATGAGGGACATGGGTCCTGGACCACATGACTGATGTACTGTGGAAGTTTAACCAGGCCAGAGGAGGGCACATAGCATGTCAGACAAAGTGCACAGTGCAGTCATGGACTCACCTCCTCCTTGCTGCCGTCTGGCCTTCAGCTGCCCATCCAGATCAGGGAAGACCACCGCCAGGATCCGGAGCATGTGGGGGGTCAGGGTCCGGTGTCCGCCCCTCCTGCGAGGAGGCGACAGCTTCAGCTGGACCCTTGCGATCCTCCGGGTCCAGCCACGAAGGTCCTGCCACCTCTTCTGGCAGTTGCGGATCCTGCGCCTGTAGACCCCCACGGATCTTACTTCCCGGGCGATGGTCAGCCAGATTTCCTGCTTCTGGTGGGCATCGACCTGTGAGGATGACAAAGTGAAAAAGGCTATTACTACACATGAAACATATCCGTGCATCACACAGTTGGATATACATGTCTCAATCACAGGGGCATATGATGTACATAGGCAGTGCAACAATGGCTATGAACAGTTTGCCAGCAGTCACTACATGGTGTCATTGCATGGGGAGTAAACCTTTTTGGAATGCACTGTTACTGCACTGTACCTGTTTAGTGCATGTAACTACACACTTTGGGGTGTGACAACTACTCAGTGAGCATGCTAGCCAGTGGTGTGCACACTGTAAGTCCTGCTAGTCAGACAACATGCACAATTGTTAAGGCAGTGGACAGCACACTCACCTGCTCCCCTGGTTTCCCATACAGCTTGCTGTACTGTGGAAGGAGGCTGTCCAGCAGGGCCTGGTTCTCCTCAAGGCTGAAGGCTGGGGCTCTATCCACAATACGTGCCATTGCAGTAGCCAGAGGATGCAGAGACAGCAGCAGTGTTGTTGGCAGATGTCATCCTGGAGCATGTAGTGCAGGCAAGTGAGCTCTCAGGGGAACAGCCAGCATTATATGTGTGCTGCAGAGGCAGATACTGTCCCATGTGTCCAAAGTGATTGGCCCAAGTCGTTTGCATCTTCTGAATCTGACCAATCCATGGAATAGCAGCACTAATACACGCCGACAGCATCCTTCAAATCTTCAAATTCATGACATCCATGATTTTGCAACATTGTTGTGGCTGGCCAACTGAATTCACTGCATCAGACTCGTTGGAGCCACGAAAACGCGTCCGTTACCATGCCAGGCCCCAGCCAATGCGTGCGCACCGATCGGTCCATTGCTGTACAACGCGTATTTTGGGGTACAACGCGTACCCGCACACATCATATGCAATGGACCGGCCGGGCACACCGATCGGTCCATTGCTGTACAACGCGTACCCGCACACAACACATGCATTGGGCCGGCCGGGAACACCAATCGGTCCATTGCTGTACAACGCGTATTTCGGGGTACAAAGCTTACCCGCACACATCATATGCAATGGGCCGGCCGGGCACACGATCGGTCCATTGCTGTACAACGCGTACCCGCACACAACACATGCATTGGGCCGGCTGGGCACACCGATCGGTCCATTGCTGTACAACGCGTATTTCGGGGTACAACGCGTACCCGCACACAACACATGAATTGGGCCGGCCGGGCACACCAATCGGTCCATTGCTGTACAACGCGTATTTCGGGGTACAACGCGTACCCGCACACATCATATGCAATGGGCCGGCCGGGCACACCGATCGGTTCATTGCTGTACAACGCATATTTCGGGGTACAACGCGTACCCGTACACAACACATGAATTGGGCCGGCCGGGCACACCGATCGGTCCATTGCTGTACAACGCGTATTTCGGGGTACAACGCGTACCCGCACACATCATATGCAATGGGCCGGCCGGGCACACCGATCGGTCCATTGCTGTACAACGCGTACCTGTACAGGTCATTCGCATATGTCACCATGCTTGTCACTGGTGAACATATGCCAGCAACATATACCTGCCAGAGACCCAGGGGCACACCTACAACACCACACCCACTCCACACTGTTTCCTAAGGCATGTAAGGCTGCATTACCTTTTCTGTGTATGGGGGTTGACATGTGGTTTCTGTGGTGGCACTGGTGGGCATCCACACCCAGGCTGTGCATGTGTTCATGGGGACAGGGTCCTTTGTGTGTTGTGCACATGACCAATGTGATGTGCAAAAGTTCCTTTCAGAGCATGTGGCATGGTCACATTTCCAGGTTGTGTATGTGTGTGACATGTCACATACCCCCAGGGTCCCATGGGGGAAGGCATGTACGTAACAGGATGACCCATTGCCACAATAGTGATGTCCCTCCACAGTCTGTGTGCATGTTGTGTTTCCGATGTCTCTGATTCCATGTGCACGATGGGAGACAGTCTCCACATCAACGTTGTTTGTGCATGGACTTTGATGTTGTGCGTGTGTGTGTCACTGACGTCCATGTCTGTCCTGCGGAGGCAACAGGGGCCACTACCTGTGGGAGTCATGTTTGTTTTTCTGATGTGTACATGATACGCCATGTCATGCCAGTGTCCATGTGGCAAGACAGGGTCCCTGGGAATCTACCTGTCAATGTGCTGTGATGCCGGTGGCACATCTGTCCAGACATGTCACTGTGGTGTGTGTGTGGAACGTGACAGCAGTAAATGGGTACTTTGATACAGCCTAATGGTTTCCCATAGCACAACCTGGTACCTGTTGTGCACACATGTTGTACTGAGAACTTAGATGATGGCCATGTAGGTGCGAGTTATGTCCGAACAGAATGGCACACACATCAAGTACTTGTGTCTCGTAATGCTGTATCATGTGAAATTGAGTATGGTGAAAGGCACATCTGTGGGGTGACTGACAATCTTTCTTTCTTTCTTCATCCTATGCACTGCAGGGCTCCAGCTGTCCATAGACCATTCCCTGACCTGGCAACGATGGTGGAACGTGACAGCATCCGACGGTACCGCTTCACCAGGCAGCTGATTGAGGATTTGGCAGTGCGCTTGGCACCACATCTGCAACCGGGCCGGCCGTACCCTACGGCGCTGACACCCAAGGTGAAGGTAATGGCAGCCCTACACTTCTTTGCCACCGGTACCTTCCAACACACTGTGGCGACTGATGGTGGGATGTCACAGACTATGTTCAGCCGTGTGCTACGCGATGTTTTGGTGGCTATGTTGAGGAACCTGAACCAGTTCATCTATTTCCCCAAACGTCGACAACTCACTGACGTTAAGAGTGACTTTTATGCCCTGGGGAGGATGCCACATGTAATTGGCTCCATTGATGGGACACATGTGGCTTTGGTACCACCACAGGCACATGAGCAGGCCTACCGTAACCGCAAACACTACCATTCGATCAATGCGCTGGTGGTATGTCTTGCAGATATGACCATCACACATGTGTGTGCCCGTTTCCCGGTTCTGCTCACGATGCCTACGTGATGAGGAGTAGTCGCATCCCGAGGATGATGTCACAGATGCCAAACCAGCGTGCCTGGCTTGTCGGTGTGTACTGACTTTGTACCATTGTGTGTGTTCTGCTATGTTGTATTCCGCCCACTTTTTGAACTCAGCTAATGTGCAATTGTCTGTCTGTAGGTGACTCCGGATACCCCAACATGCCGTGGTTGCTGACACCCCTCAGGAACCCTGTGACACCAGCCCAGATGCGCTACAATGAGGCACATGGTCGGACCAGGAGAGTGATCGAGCGGACCTTTGGTCTCCTGAAGAGCCGCTTCCGCTGCCTGGGCAAGACAGGAGGGGCCCTCCCATATGCCCCAGCAAAGGTGTGCAAGATTGTCATCGTTTGCTGCATGCTCCACAACCTGGCAGTGCGGAAGGAGTTGCCTCTCATCCTGGATGACGATGACCAACGTCCGCCACCTGTGGAGGATCCTGGCCTGGACCACGATGCCAGTGATGATGATGATGATGGTGGTGATGTCCGCACACAGCTCATCACCAACTTCTTCAGCTGAATGTGAGTATCCAGGGAGATGCAATGTGAATGATGTGAGTTTGCATGATATGTGTGGGTGGTGCCCTGGTGCTGTTTTAGTGTGGCCATGTGCCACTTGACTGGATGCGTGCAGCGATGTGTCCTTACAGGTAGTCTGTACTCCCCAATAGTGTTGACATGCAAACGTGCTTTTGTGTAGGTATCTTGTGACATGTTTAGGGCATGAGTATTGCAGTTCTGTCCTGTTCTTCAGTGGTTTTGACTGTGTGTCATGTCTGTCCTTCACAGGGTGCTTACAGAGTTATTTGGTTAACTTGGATCCCCCAACACCATGATTCAGCTTTCAGGGTGGCAGCAGTCGTTTCCCTACAGGTGATGTGCCACACACCCCTGGACTTCATATCTTCTGCTCTTGTTGACTGTGTGGCCACTGCCACGTGGGATTAACTTGCATTTGTAGTGGTAACAACATGTTACAAATGTGTAATAAACCTGTGCTTCACTTTGGGATGTGCGTTGTCTGTGGTCACACATCTGACTGACATTTGCTTACTGCACCTGTGGGCTAGTTGACACAGACTCTGAATAGGTGTGGTGTCTGTGCATTCCACTGTATTTCCTGGCAACATCACTGTGGGCGATGAGTCCGATGGCCCTGGTGTCTGTGTTGTGTAGCCCTAGTGGTGTGTCTCCCTCATATGTGTCACGTCACCATGACTCACACGACGGTGTTATACTTGCTGTAGCAGTTAGCATACACAGTGTAATTTAGCAGAACATCATCACCATAACAGTATCCACATTTGAATAACAACAGTGGCAAGTATGGTGTACTAGTGATTTTATTACAGAAATGTGTGTGTGTATAGTGCACAGGATGGTGGGTGCTGTACATTGTGATTGTGATCCAAAGTTCCCAGATGAGTTGGAGGTCTTGGTAGCAGAAATGTCCTGAGTGAAGTCCACAGTCATTGATACATTAGTCCAACTTGAACTCCCCATGTCATGTGGGAAAGTAGTGTTGCATTCGACAGGGTGAAACGTTTGCACACAAAGGAGAATTTCCGGAACAGGTGTTGGCTTCCTGGGGGATGTACGTGGCCATCAACCTCTCAGTTTTCCTTCCTCGGACGACCCCTCTTCTTTGGGGGGGACCCTCACGTGCAGGCTGCTGCGGTGCAGGGGACTCTCCGCCAGAGTCCTCCTCCCTCCCTGTGGCGGTGTCAGTTGTTGCAGCACCAGATGTTGTGGGCACACATGGCGGTGTGGCCATGTTGGTGCTAATCTGGCGGAGGCATGTCAATATGTCCCTATGCACCGCTGTGAGTTCTTGCAATGTATGCCACTTGGACTCCATGCCCGACATGTGTGTCTCCACACGGGCCATGTGTGTCTCCACATAGGCCATGTGGGAGTCCAAGCGGGCATGATGGGCAGCCTGCTGCTGTTGTATGTCCTTGAGGATCCCCACTACCTGTCTGACCTCTCCGGTGCTATCCTGGTACGCATCAGCGATGCGTGCCAGTTGTGGGTCATCATGCAGTCCAGACCCCTCTGCAAGCAGCGACCTATGTCTACCACCCCTCCCACCACCCCTGGCGACACGTGCAGGACCTGCGGTGGCACGCACAGGTGACCCGAGGCCCACTTGGGGGTTGTTAGTGGTGTTGTCATCCGTTGCTCCACGGTGGGCCTGGGACCCTGTGCTGTTGTCAGCGGTGGTCCTTGGTCTGTCCGTGTCGGCGGGGGTGGTCTGTATGTTGGCAGTTGTTGGAGGGGTGGGTGCAGGGGGTGAAGATGTTGGTCCAGCTGGTGCTGCATGATGACTCAGACCGGAGGTGCCAGGTAGGTCTTCGCCATCCGAGGTGGGCAGAGGCTGTTCCACACCAGTGAGCTCTGTGTCCCCCGGAGCCTGGGACAGGGACTCCTCCTCGCCTGCTGCTGTGTCCCCATCATCATCACCTGTATTTGGAGGAGACACACATTGTATGTAATGTTTCTACAGGCATCAATGGTTCACACACCTGACAGTTGTGACTGTACCTCTGGATGCGGGCATGTACATTGCATTGTCCTAAGTTGTCACAGTAAGAGGTTGATATTGGTGTAGCACATTGTCATGCATACCTGGTGCATTTCACTATGAATGTTGAGGTGTGTGCATGGCCAGCATTGGTTGTATTTGGTGGACATCCGGCCATTCTTCTCCACCTGGCCCAGTTATCCCACCATGAAGCATGCCACCCTTGCAGTGGGTTCAGGTTGACTCTCAGGATGTCATTCAGTGGTGTTGTGCTGTTTGTTGGTGCACAGTTCCCAGCAGGGCCTTGTGCTCCCCACAGCAGTAGCCAGTGTCAGCCATCTTGTAAGTTCTTTTCCACTCCCTGTGATGTGAGCATGGTTCAGAGTGGTGTTGATGGGCCAATTGTGAGGCTGAGCAATATCTGTGACTCCAACTCCCATCATGCTATTGGCTACACCCCCCTTCCCAGCATGCCCGTACTTCCTTCGGACTGTGCTTCCCTGTGGGGTAGTGTGCCTGTGCTGACAGGAAGGCTGACAGTGTTGTCCTTGCGTTTGTTTGGCTACAAGTCCCAGGTGTGTCCCTGTGCTTTACACAGCATTACCCAGGGTGGTGGTTCTTTGTGGGATCTTCATTTGGTATGTGAGGCATTGCATTCTCCCAGGTGGGTTATGTGGAGTTTGTGTTGAGGGGGTGTGTGAGGTGAGCTGCTTGTAACTATGGTCAGTGCTGTGAGTCTTCCTTCCCACACAGCCAGATATCCCACCATGCAACGTGCTTGCATTGCAGAGAGTGCAAGTTGCCTTTCAGGATGTCAGGCAGTGGTGTTGTGCTGTTTGTTGGTGCACAGTTCCCAGCAGGGCCTTGTGCTCCCCACAGCAGCAGCCAGTGTCAGCCATCTTGTAAGTTCTTTTCCACTCCCTGTGATGTGAGCATGGTTCAGAGTGGTGTTGATGGGCCAATTGTGAGGCTGAGCAATATCTGTGACTCCAACTCCCATCATGCTATTGGCTACACCCCCTTCCCAGCATGCCCGTACTTCCTTCCTTTGGACTGTGCTTCCCTGTGGGGTAGTGTGCCTGTGCTGACAGGAAGGCTGACAGTGTTGTCCTTGCGTTTGTTTGGCTACAAGTCCCAGGTGTGTCCCTGTGCTTCACACAGCATTACCCAGGGTGGTGGTTCTTTGTGGGATCTTCATTTGGTATGTGAGGCATTGCATTCTCCCAGGTGGGTTATGTGGAGTTTGTGTTGAGGGGGTGTGTGAGGTGAGCTGCTTGTAACTATGGTCAGTGCTGTGAGTCCTCCTTCCCACCCAGCCAGATATCCCACCATGCAACGTGCTTGCATTGCAGAGAGTGCAAGTTGCCTTTCAGGATGTCAGGCAGTGGTGTTGTGCTGTTTGTTGGTGCACAGTTCCCAGCAGGGCCTTGTGCTCCCCACAGCAGTAGCCAGTGTCAGCCATCTTGTAAGTTCTTTTCCACTCCCTGTGATGTGAGCATGGTTCAGAGTGGTGTTGATGGGCCAATTGTGAGGCTGAGCAATATCTGTGACTCCAACTCCCATCATGCTATTGGCTACACCCCCTTCCCAGCATGCCCGTACTTCCTTCCTTTGGACTGTGCTTCCCTGTGGGGTAGTGTGCCTGTGCTGACAGGAAGGCTGACAGTGTTGTCCTTGCGTTTGTTTGGCTACAAGTCCCAGGTGTGTCCCTGTGCTTCACACAGCATTACCCAGGGTGGTGGTTCTTTGTGGGATCTTCATTTGGTATGTGAGGCATTGCATTCTCCCAGGTGGGTTATGTGGAGTTTGTGTTGAGGGGGTGTGTGAGGTGAGCTGCTTGTAACTATGGTCAGTGCTGTGAGTCCTCCTTCCCACCCAGCCAGATATCCCACCATGCAACGTGCTTGCATTGCAGAGAGTGCAAGTTGCCTTTCAGGATGTCAGGCAGTGGTGTTGTGCTGTTTGTTGGTGCACAGTTCCCATCAGGGCCTTGTGCTCCCCACAGCAGTAGCCAGTGTCAGCCATCTTGTAAGTTCTTTTCCACTCCCTGTGATGTGAGCATGGTTCAGAGTGGTGTTGATGGGCCAATTGTGAGGCTGAGCAATATCTGTGACTCCAACTCCCATCATGCTATTGGCTACACTCCCCTTCCCAGCATGCCCGTACTTCCTTCCTTTGGACTGTGCTTCCCTGTGGGGTAGTGTGCCTGTGCTGACAGGAAGGCTGACAGTGTTGTCCTTGCGTTTGTTTGGCTACAAGTCCCAGGTGTGTCCCTGTGCTTCACACAGCATTACCCAGGGTGGTGGTTCTTTGTGGGATCTTCATTTGGTATGTGAGGCATTGCATTCTCCCAGGTGGGTTATGTGGAGTTTGTGTTGAGGGTGTGTGTGAGGTGAGCTGCTTGTAACTATGGTCAGTGCTGTGAGTCCTCCTTCCGACCCAGCCAGATATCCCACCATGCAACGTGCTTGCATTGCAGAGAGTGCAAGTTGCCTTTCAGAATGTCAGGCAGTGGTGTTGTGCTGTTTGTTGGTGCACAGTTCCCAGCAGGGCCTTGTGCTCCCCACAGCAGTAGCCAGGTCAGCCACCTTGTAAGTTCTTTTCCACTCCCTGTGATGTGAGCATGGTTCAGAGTGGTGTTGATGGGTCAATTGTGAGGCTGAGCAATATCTGTGACTCCAACTCCCATCATGCTATTGGCTACACCCCCCTTCCCAGCATGCCCGTACTTCCTTCCTTTGGACTTTGCTTCCCTGTGGGGTAGTGTGCCTGTGCTGACAGGAAGGCTGACAGTGTTGTCCTTGCGTTTGTTTGGCTACAAGTCCCAGGTGTGTCCCTGTGCTTCACACAGCATTACCCAGGGTGGTGGTTCTTTGTGGGATCTTCATTTGGTATGTGAGGCATTGCATTCTCCCAGGTGGGTTATGTGGAGTTTGTGTTGAGTGGGTGTGTGAGGTGAGCTGCTTGTAACTATGGTCAGTGCTGTGAGTCCTCCTTCCCACCCAGCCAGATATCCCACCATGCAATGTGCTTGCATTGCAGAGATTGCAAGTTGCCTTTCAGGATGTCAGGCAGTGGTGTTGTGCTGTTTGTTGGTGCACAGTTCCCAGCAGGGCCTTGTGCTCCCCACAGCAGAAGCCAGTGTCAGCCATCTTGTAAGTTCGTTTCCACTCCCTGTGATGCGAGCATGGTTCAGAGTGGTGTTGATGGGCCAATTGTGAGGCTGAGCAATATCTGTGACTACAACTCCCATCATGCTATTGCCTACACCCCCCTTCCCAGCATGCCCATACTTCCTTGCTTTTGAGTGGACTTCACTGTGTGTGAGTGTGACAGCAATGGCAAGATGGCTGACAGTGGTGTCCTGCTGTTTGTTGGTGCACAGTTCCCAGCAGGGCCTTGTGCACCCCACAGCAGTAGCCAGTGTCAGCCATCTTGTCAGTCCTTATCCACTCCCTGTGATGTGAGCATGGTTCAGAGTGGTGTTGATGGGCCAATTGTGAGGGTGACCAATATCTGTGACTACAACTCCCATCATGCTATTGGCTACACTAACTTCACCAGCATACACAGAATTCCTTCCTTTAAGTGAGCTTCCTTGTGAGGTGGTGTTCTAGTGGTGGCAAAATATCAGGCAGTGTTTGTTGGTTATATTTGTACCACTGCCTTGCTCTATTTGTTGTTAGGTTTGTACATGTCATGACACAGTTACATATCACTATGAGATGGCATGTATTGTGTTAATCTAACTGACATACACATCTTGGGATGAATATCTTTTGGTTGCTGTTGATTTGCTAGGGGTGGATGGTTTGACTGTCCCCTTGAGAGTGATGTGTGTGTATTGGCACACAATATTGTGTATATTAGTTGTGTACTCACCAGGCTCTGGGATGTCTGTTAGTCCATATACGCTCACTGGTGGTAGGATCGCCCACACCTTCTCCTCCCAGGGCCTGAGGTATACTGGTTTTGCAGGAGGGCCACTGCCGGTGTGCTGGCTCAGGAGGTAATCCTTCTTGAGTAGGTCTCTGACCCTCCTGCGCACATCATACCACTTGTTCTGGATGTCTTCCTTTGTGCGCAAACATGGTGATTGTGCGTTCACGTTCACCCTGTCGACGATCCTCGCCCACATCTTGGTTTTCTGCGACATGGGGGTCTGTTGGACCAATGTGCCAAACAACTGTGGCTCTACCCTCAGGATCTCGTCTACCATGACTTCCAATTCACTATCTAGGAACTTTGGATTCTTCTTTAGGGGCATGGTGATGGGTGGTGGTGGTGGTGACTGGTGTGTGTGTGTGTGCAAGTGAGGGTGTGTGTGTGTAGGTTTTGCTGTGTGTGTGTGAGGGTGCTATTTGTTGAGGTGCTAATGGTGTGTGGCTTTTGTGTTGATGAGCTGTGTGTGTGTCTGTGTTTGCTGTGTGATGGTGTTGTGTGCTGGCAGGTCAGTGGAATTTGCAAAGGATCATGGTAGGGATTTGTGGGCTTTATGTAGGTGGAGTTGGGGGTGTGTCCTTGTTCCATTTTTTTCTCCCCTGTATTTATCGGCTTTGTCATTGCTTGTTTGGCCCTTTTTTTTTGTATTTTTTCATTAGTGATTATTGTGCATGTAGGAGTCGTTCTTCTGACCGAGTAGGACGTTGCAGTTGTCTCGTGCGCGCCTGTCCGAGTCGTTCCCGCTGTGTTTCAGCTCCGTTTCATATGCGGCGTACGCGTCGTTCACGGGGTATTGTGTTTGTTTGGCTGCCTTTTGTATGCGTGTCGGTCGTATGGCTTGGGCTCCGTGCGAGTCGGTCTGATTTTGCACCCATCGCATCGTACTGCGCGGGTCGGAGTTCGCGGGTACGTTTCGTTCGGGTTGTTTCCGGGTGCATGTCGGTCGGTGCGATTCGCGTGGTTTCCCGGCCGGATAGCTTGTTTCCGGCCGGGTCGGTCATTCGCCTTGAGTTCCGTGCGAGTCGGTCGTGATTTCCATGCATTTCATCGTACTTCCCAGGTCGGGCAACGCCGGTACGTGTCGATCGGACTATAATCCCGTACCGAGTCGGTCGTTATTTTTTCCGGCCCGAATCGGATTCGGCCCCAGAGTCTTGAATGCTTCCCAGATGGCATAAACAATGGTTGATGAATTGGCTCCAGTAGAGTTGTTTCGAAAAAGATGGCATTTGTTTAATCAACATTATAAAAGCGGGCCCTTTCTATGTAATTATTGATCGGGGTTTAGTCAGTGGCCCCCGTTGTTCTTTTGGGGGATTTCCTGGAGCTTCATTGCCTTTCAATTAAAATGACTAAGAGCGATCCTGTTAAAGAACATATACATAGTTTACTACGGTTTTTAAGAACAATATCAAATATTTCTTGGTGGTGGCACACTGACTTTGAGAATTGCAGTGAGTTTCTAGATGGCTTTATCATGTCTAAAATGTTGATTCCCCTCTTCTCTGCTCATGAAAGAAAACTTTACCTCCTCATCTTCCCTTTTCGTCTCATTCCTTACTTATATGATGAGGTGCCAAACTTCCATTCCGGCACTGCTTTCCCAAACACTTTCTACCCTTTCTATTTTTCCATAGTGCACCACCTACTGCAGGGACTGTAAAAGGCAATCACACCCTCGCCATCTCCTGTCTTTTTCCGTACACATCTTTCGTCAGGCATCCATTGCTCCTCATCAGTTCCATGGCTTTGGAGATTAAATCTGGCACCTTGCCTACTTTCTTTCTTTGTTCTTTTCACCCTTCCTTCCTTCCTGTCTTGGTTCCTTCCTTTCTCCTTTCTTTTTGACTTTTTCCATGCATCCTTTCTGCTTTCTACCTCCGGATTTCTTTATTTTCTCATCTTATTTTTTCCCTCTTAGCTTTCTCTCTCCTTTGGATTTGTTTGCTGCCTCCCTATTTTCGATATTTTCACAATTTTTTCTCTATCTCTATAAATGATTTTGGCTCACTTAGCAGTCTTTGACCCCCGTTTCGGCCTTTGACCAAGTATTCCCTTTGCACGCTTTTATGAGCTTTTGTCTGCAGACTCCAAAACGAAACTAACGAACCTTTTAGTGGGTCGTTTTACTAGGACATCGGGTATAGGGGCAAACCCCACTTTAGCTGCTAAAGCGCTGGGAGGGGGGGGTTCATGACGCCAATGACCGGGTACATGCTAGTGGCAGAAAAATGGGTCCCGCCTGAGATTTTCTATTTACATTGTAGTCTAGAAAGCAGTAAGCAGACCTGCCGTATCATTCTCTTGAAAGGCTACAAGTAATCGTTTTTGGATATGTATGAGGTGAATTTAAAGTTCCTAGTTGTTAGAAATGGGGGTCTCTAGTTGGCAGTGGCTTGCATCCTGTCCAAGTAAGGACCCTTCCTTCTAGTCAGGATAAGGGAGTTGACACCCAGATAACCCCTGCTCACCCCCTTGGTAGCTTGTCATGAGCAGTCAGGCTTTTCTCAGAGGTAATGTGTAAAGTATTTGTACATAACACACAGTAACACAGTGAAAACACTACAAATTGACATCACATCCATTTAGAAAAATAAAGTATCTTTATCTAAGCCACACAAGACCAAAAAACAAAAATCCAACAAACACAACTTAAAATATGACTTTTAAAAGGTTTCAAGCAATTCTGTCCATAGAACTCTATGGATGCAGTGATTTTACACAAAGTATCTCAAATGTGTCAAAATCCACAAGGCAAAACAGCTGCAGAGGAGGGAAGTGTTGGAAAACACAGCAATGCGTCAGTTCCTGAGTCCACAGGGAGGCGATGCGTGAGTTCTGCTGCACGTACAAGAAGTGTTGCATCAAATCTAGACTGTAGGGGGAAGCGATGCATCGAAATCCAAGACAGTTCTGGTCTGTGGGTGATGCGTTGGAAAAACTTGGAGCACTGCTACGATGTATAGAAATCCAGATGTGCTGGAGGTCGATGTGGCAGCAGAAAACAGGTGCTGCGTCGATTTCTTCAGCCGCGATCCCACGATGCATCGATTCTTTCAGCCGCACAGCAGGGCCTGCGTTGGAATCAGTGCAGGGGTCTTGGACTTCGGAGACATGGTGGGCAAACTCGGGCTGCGGCGGTTTCTTCGGCCTCTGACAAGCGCTGCATCGATTTCTTTGGGCGCACGGTGGCGGTGTGTGGAAGTACTCCCACACAGCAGTGCTGCATCAGAAAAACAGGCGCTGGAAGGGCGATGCGTCTATTTTGATGGTTTCAAGCAGTTCTTTGCAGCAGGAACCTCCAAGGGCCCAGAACTGCAATTGGCACCACTTGGCAGGTCAGAAATCCCAGCAGTGGAGTTCAGGGATGCTGCAGGTAAAGTATTTGCTGTCCCTGAGACTTCTTAACAGGAGGCAAGCACACAAAAGCCCTGGGAGAAATTGCACACGCAGGATACACAGCAAAGGTCCAGTCCTTCTTCTCTCCAAAGCAGAAGCAGCAACTGCAGGCAAACCCAGCAAAGCAACACACAGCAAAGGGGCAGTACTACTCCTCACAGCTCTTCAGCTCTTCTCCTTGGCAGAGGCTCCTCGCGATACAGAAGGGTTCTAAAAGTCTGGAGTTTTAGGTCCAATATTTATATCCCTTTTGGCCTTTGAAGGAGGCATTCTTCAAAGGATTGTCATTGTAGTGCACAATATCTTGTCCTGCCTGGTCTTGGCTCCAGACACACTCCAGGCGGGTGGAGACAGCATTGTGAGAGGGATCACTGTTACAATATTGACAGACACAATATCGACCTACCATAATATCGGGACAAAAATATCGATTACACTAAAATCAACATCCTATACTTATTTAAAAAACTACACAAATATCGACAAGAAAATATCGTCATACATTTACATCGATATCACTAATATTGAACCAAAAAATATTGTTAAAAATAATATCAAACATGTTAAAGAAACATACAAAATATCAAAAATATCGATAACAAAAATATAGACACAAATAATATCGTTTAAAAAAATATATAGACATGTTACAAATGTTTATAACCATACAAAACATACCACAAAAGATATAAAATTATTATTTAACACACACAACATACAAAATAAATCGATCAACACATTTTTAAAGACATTTAAAAATATAATCATAAAAATTAATAAATACACACAATTTTACTGACTATAGTATTATACCTAAATAAATAAAACAATTATTTAACATCTAAAACGATATAAATCACATATAAAATACTAAACAACTTTTTTAAAAAACCAACTATAACTGAAACTTAATTAGCGATATCCATATATGGAAAACAACTACCAAATCAATTTAAACAATAAATAGCAACCAATGAAATACACATACAATTATAATTAACCAATGAAACTAAAACAACAATTAATTAAACACTATATAAACACACGAAAATTAAACATTATTTTACACTTCAAACAAAAAAGAAAATGCAAGGAGAAACTCTGCCAGATTGCTGCCTGAACATTGCACTACATTTGAGAAAACTCTGTTTCCAGCTCCACAAAGTAAGTAAAATACGATTTATAAACTAATGCTACTGCAAATCTTCTTAAAGCACTATTTATAGGAACAAAATAATTAATGTACATTTATTTAGTTTATATCTCCTCTACAGATAATTCTGAAGACACTCCAACACCTACAGAACACTTTGAAAAATCTACTTGCAAATAAAGTAAGTTTTAAACTGAAATAAATTAAAACAATTTCCAAAAATGCCACACAGAAGTCAAACTTAATACCAACTGCCCCCCCCACTTAAAACACAGTTAAACAAAATTATTAAAATTACTTGTTTTTTCAACAGGAATCTGAGCAGCAAAACTAAAGGCAAACAGTAAAGAAAACCCATCAGCATTGAAAACAGCATCAAATTCAACGTTGTAAGTATAAAATTGACAATGTATATATTTCAGACAATAAAACAGTACAGAAATATTTTTATTAATTTTTATATACATTTTTCTTAGCATTTGAAAAATCACAATGACTGAAGGAGCCCAATTCATAACTTCACAAAAAGGAAAAATTTTATTATGTTATATGGGGTATGTGTACACCCAAGAAAAGCAAACAGGAGACAAAGTAAACTGGAAATGTAGTAAATAGTATTCTAACAAATGTTGTCGGAGGGCTGCAACTAAGGAAACAACTGTACTATATGTTAGGGAGCATAACCACCCCCCTAACTTTGCTGAAATTGAAGTTAGAAATGCTTTAGATGATATAAAAGAAGCTAGCACTAGATCAGAAAAGTCTACAACCGAAATACTTAAAGACAAGCTCCCCAAAATCCCACAGTATGCAACTGGCCAGATGCCCTCAATATCGTCACTAAAAAGAACAATAGCTAGAACTAAAAAAGCTACAGGTACCACCACACCTGTCCCCAAAACATTTGCTGAAGTAGAAATACCACCAGAACTCACAGTTACCCATAATAAAGAACCATTTCTTCTTTATGATAACAAATCAACAGACAAAAGAATAATAATTTTTGGAACTGCCACTAATTTACTTAAACTACAAAACTGTGAGACTTGGATGATGGACGGGACTTTTAAAATATGTCCAAAACCATTTTATCAGTTATATACAATACATGCACTTTATCAAAATACAAATATCCCCTTCCTATATGCTTTATTACCAAACAAGCAAAACTCCACCTATATTGAACTTTTAACTAAAATCAAACAAGAAACCAATAATTACTTTCCCCAGAAAATAATCATTGACTTTGAACAGTCAATGATACAAGCCATACTAAAAACCTACCCTCACACAGCAATTCAAGGTTGCTATTATCATTTCAATCAATGTATTTGGAGACATCTCCAAAATTCTACACTAAGGGCCTGATTCCGATCTCGTAAGGAAGGCCTCCAGACGGGATTTGTAAAGCCCAAATCCGATTCGGAGCCTATCGTTCCACCCGAATCGTCCCCGTTCCTAACGAGCAAGTACGATGTAAGTATCCTGTAAGCACCGTGCGAATCGTTTACGAACCCGAACCTGTCCGTCCGACACGTTCGTAGCCGAATCGTGCCGCGCAATGGAGCCGTTTTCCGACCGAGCGAGTACGATGCACGAATCGATCAGCTGTATCGTCTCAGTCTCATTGAGACGAAGCAGCTGTTGGATTCGGACTTCAGGGGGCCATAGCAGGCCCCCTTTACCCAGAGCCCTCCGATTCGGTCACGTGGGTGCGCATGGGTCCCCGCGATCCAAGCATGCACAGTGTGGTGGGGCCACATGGGGTGCCCGCCACAGAGTGTACGCTTTTCCCGGCCCACCCCTTTTTTGCTATGGGAGCCTGTGTACGTGTCTGTACACGAGCTCCCATAGAGTTCAATGGGAGTCCGAGCGAGACGAGTCCGTAATCATACGGCAGCATCATACTCGCTCGTTCTTACTCCCGGAGCACGTCTCGCTCGGAAAGCCCTCTAGATCCGAGTCGTATGGAGGGCTTTCCTTACGAGATCGGAATCGGGCCCTAAGTATCGAATATGCAACAAATCGCTCCTTTGCATATCAAATTAAAAAACTAATAGCACTGGCATACGTCCCAATTACTGACGTAGCCGAACACTACAATTTATTAATTGAAAATGCATACTACCAACAACATGAACAAAAACTAAGGGGGTCATTAGGATAGCGGGCGGATCGCCACCGCCCGTATGGTGGTGGCGATCCGCCCGCTATTTTCCACCGCCCGCTGCACATTTCCCCACCGCCATATTACGATGGCAGTGGGGACCCAGGCGGACGGAAAGACCGTCCGCCGGTTTTCCGCCGGTAGGCAATCGACCCGATTGCCTACCGGGCAGAAAAGGCCTGCAATATGGTGGCGGTGCCTTGCAGGCACCGCCATCCATATTACGATGGTCGGCGGTGCAGGGCTTTCCATGGCGGTGACTCCGCTATGGAAAGCCAGGCGGATTCCGCTTTCGGGGGCCCGTTGCGGCCCCCAAGATGTTGGGGGTGGGGATGCACATGGGGGTACCTATGGTACCCCCTGCATTGTCATGGACATGGTGGCAGGCACCTCGCGGTGCCTGTCACCTTGTGCATGACGATGCACACAGTGCATTCCCAGCATTGTGGCGGGCGGAGCTGTGCGCACCGCCCGCCACAATGCTGGGAATGGAGGATGCCACCGCCACGGTGGCGGTGGCATCCTAATCGCCTGTGCGGGACCGCCGCACCACTGGCGGCCGGTCCCAGCACCGCTAGGGTGGCGGGCGGACGAAAGTCCGCACGTCATCCTAATAGGCCCCTAAGTCCCCTACTTGACTATTTTGAGGATACCTGGGTGGGAAGGCTACACTGATCTGGACACAGAAGGCAACCTAAATACCACATTCCATGGTGGAATGTATATAACAGTACCCTAAACAAAGAAGCTAAAACTAATAATGCTATAGAAGGATGGCATAACGCCTTCCAAGCAACAGGCAGAACTCCACCAACTCTACATAAACTTTTACTATCTATCCAAAAAGAACAAAGCTACCAACAACTAAGAATGGAGCAGTCTGTAACACAAATAGGCCCAAAACTTACCAAACAAACTAAACAAATGTTTGAGTACTTACAATACAAAGTAAGACTATACCCAACAACTAAAGGGCTAGAATACCTTGAAACAATAGCCAAATCCCTACTTTAACTAAAAATACCTCAAAATACCTAAAATCTCAGAACCAAAAACTAAACATACAAATAAATAAAATCCTTATAATTCCAAAAATATAATTATTTTGTCCATTTTATTAATTAATATACAAAAAAGATATTGACATAATAATTATATTTTATAAAATATAAATCACAATAACAATGTCATTTTTAACATTTCCCTCCCACAATAAATAATTCAAAATAACTTACTGTTTCCGTAGCTGAAGAAACGAAATCCCAACTGCCATAAATAAATCCAGGTTTTCGATAATCCCAATATAAAAAAAAATCTCCCCAAAAAATGGAAAAATCCAACTGTTTACAAAGTAATCCACCAGCAATAACTCCACAAACGATAAATCCTAAAAATCCAGAAAAACGTATTTAAAAAAAGAAACGCTCCAGGAAAACTCGAAAATTTAAGGAAGTGTAAAATAATTATTAGTTGTCTAAAACTAATACACACTTCCTTAAATAAAAAAACGCAATCTTCTCCCAACCGCCACGTTCCAATTGACCAAAACCTGCAATGAAAAAAAACAATCCCACCCACACAAATAGACACATACATTATAACATAATACAAATACATATAATACTAACACCATAATTTAAACATATTTTCACATATCTATTTAACTCTAACACCGACCGATTAACAAACTGACGACATTTCGGTAACACATAACTAAAACATACAACTCACCAAAACTTTAAAAACCTAACACTACACACACTACCTAGTACTTAACTACCCTCAAAGTAATCCAAAATTAAAGTTTAAATAAAGAAAATTAAACTTACCTTACCCGATGCGACATAGCTTCCAGCCGCGAGCTTCTCCCCTCACAAATGATCTAAAACAAAACTAAGCGGTTACAAAATATGAGTTAGGAATAAATATGGCTGCTTTAAATACTAAAGATTTATCTATTTCTTTATTAAACTGATAGTACGTTATAAATACATTGTTATACATTTTTGTAAGTATACTACAAAATATTACTTATGTTAAAAAAAGTTACATTTTTTTCTAATGGAAAATTATAATAATAAATATTATTAAACATTTAATAATTATTATTATAATTCTAAAAATATACATTTCATATCCAATGTATATTAAACATATGTACTATCTTGAATAAATGTTAAAAAACTGTATAAATGTTATAAAAAATGTTTGTAGTAAAACACTACATGTACTAATTAATATTATTTATATTTCAAATATAAATACTATTACTTAAAATATAACATTATGGAGCCGATTCCGATTTCGCTGGGAGAAGGCTCTGTCCGACTCGGATCCGGAGGGCTTTCCTACCGACTCGTGCTCCGGGGCTCCGAGCGCCCGAGTACGATGCGAACAAGCACTGACGGACACGGGTCGCTCGGAGCCCCATTGAAGTCAATGGGAGCCTGTTGTATGATGCGTACATAGGCTCCCATTGACGAAAAAGGTACATTGCGCACAAGGGAGCCCCCTGTAGTGGGGACGCTTCTGTGCCACCTGCACCGTACATGCATGTGTAGGGGGACCCTTGGGCCCCCCCCCTGTGATCGACTCGTAAGGCTACGGGTGAAGGGTGGTCCGGCGCGGACCCACGAAGTCCGCTTCCCGGAGCGTTTACGTGTTGGAGGCTCCGACTTGATCTGGCTGTCTGAATCGTGCATCGTACTGGCTCGGTCGGAAATCGCCTCCATTGCACGGCATGGTTTGCTTACGGACGAGACGTACGGAGCGGTTCGGACCCGGAAACGATTCGGTCGGCGATTTCGCGTTTCTCGCATCGTACTTGCTCGCTCGTACAGCTGTACGAGTCGGTCGGAAAACACGCGTACGGCTCATACTTTTTCCGGCCTGATCGCGTTCGGAGCCCTTCCGAGCGAGATTGGAATCGGCCCCTATATGTTAAAAAAATGTGAAAATACTGTAAAAAGGGTGAATAATAAAAATGTGTTAAAACATATATGTTAATAATAATTTACACTATATGTAATAATGTAATCAATGTTTAGAATAAAATTAATAACGTATCACTGTTATTAAAAAAAAATTGTGATTTTTTTTTAAAAAGCACTGTAAAACTACATCACTTTTATAAAAAAATGTACATAACTGCAATAAAAAGTTTAATAATGTTGAAAATTAAGTTTGTAAAAATATTATATATAAGGGGGTCATTATGATGACGGACGGAGCGCCACCGCCAGCCGTGCGGTGGTGATCCATCCGTCACCAAACGTGGAGAGACCGCCCGCCAGAATATGATGGCGGGCAGATCCACACTATGACCGTGGCAGACGGAAAGACCGTCCGCCACGGCCCCAACACAGGCAATCGGACCGATTGCCTGGCGGAGCGGCCTGCAGGCATAAATGGTGACTGTGCCTAGCAGGCACCGCACCGTCCACCAAATCATGATGCAGCCTTTGAGCCAGACTTTCCATGACGGCGATACCGTCATGAAAAAGCAGGTGGAGGTTCTGTTCGGGGGCCCGTTGCGGGCCCCCAAAGTTTTGGGGGGTGTATTCGCACATGTGGTGCCTACCACGTAGTGCACTGAAATGCAGAACCTGCATTTTTGACATCGCAGTGGGTGCTGCTGTCAGCGGCACCCGCCGCAATGTTAAATATGCAAGATGCGACCGCCATGGTGACGGTCGCATCCTGATTTGTGGTGCCATATGGCGGACGGTCCCAGTTTACACCAGGATGGCGGACAGACTCCAGTCCGTCCGCCATCCTAATGGGCCCCTAAATGTATACATATGTACAAAATATATAATATGTGAAAAATAAAAATTGTCTTTTTTTTCTATGTCTAATAATATACAATAAATACACTTAATAAAATAAAATGCTCTTTCTTTTTATTTATTAATGTTTGAAAATAAATAAAGATATCAATAAAATAACATGTTTCATGATTTTTTTGACATTTTTTGAAACCTTGTATATGTATTAAAATATTTATATTACATCAATATATTTTATAAAGTATATTATTATAATAAATATGTCTAAATATTTTATATTTGTTGATACAAACTATATTATTATTTTTACAAATTCCCACCATACACTACATTAATTCTGAAAAATTGTTGTACTGTTAACATATATAGTTTACTATTCCCACTCCAATTTATATTAAATCTAGTAAGAGACTGGACACTAAGGGGGTCATTAGGATGGCGGGCGGACTTCAGTCTGCCCGCCTTCCTAGTGGTAACGGGACCGCCCGCCTGCCATGCGGCGGTCTCGCCACCCAAATTATGATGCGACCGCCACTGCGGCGGTCGCATCTGGCACTGTAACATTGCGGCGGGTGCTGCTCGCTGCAGCACCCGCCGCAATAGGAAAATGCCATGTTGTGCATATCCATGCACAACGTGGCAGGCACCGCGCGGTGCCTGCCACCTTGTGCATGGATATGTGAGGGGGTACCATAGGTACCCCCCAAGTGCACCCCCCAGCCCCCGGGGGCCCACAACGGGCCTCCAAAGCAAATCCCCGCCAGCATTTCCATGGCGGCATCGCCGCCATGGAAAGGCCTTAAAATCACTACATCCTAATATGGCTGGCGGTGCCAGCTAGGCACCGCCACCATATTTGGGCCCCTGCTCCGCCCGGCCGGCAATCGTAATGATTGCCGACCGGCGGAAAAGCGGCGGAAGCACTTTGATACCCACCACCATCGTAATATGGCAGTGGGTAATTCACGTTACGATGGCGTAGCGGTCGCCACCTCCGGCCCGGCGGTGGCGATCGTTACGCCATCGTAATGACCCCCTAAATATATATAATTTAGTATTTCCACTCCAAACTATATTAACTCTGGGAAGGTGCTGGACCGTAAACATGGGGAATGGATGAGCAACGGCGGATCTGAGTAACCGCACCTGTGGTGGTGGAACATTAATCTTTGCCTCCAGTTGGACCCTCCCTGAAGAAGTTCATTTTATGTATGAACGAAACGCGTTGGCTGGAATCTGTATATTTTGATATTGAAAATAAAGGATTGATCACCACTTAACCAACTGAACATTTGGATTTATTGAAAAAACTCTTTGGTAGTGCACCGCTCCACCACTTTCACTGGACCGTAAACATATATAATTGACTATTCCCATGCCAAACTATATCAACTCTGGGAAGGTGCTGGACACTAAACATATATAATTTACTGTTCACACTCCAAAGTATGTTCAGTCAGGGAAGGTGCTGGACCATAAACATATATAATTTACTATTCCCACTCCAAAGTATATTAAGTCAGGGAAGGTGCTGGACACTAAACATATAATTTACTATTCCCACTCCAAACTATATTAAGTCAGGGAAGGTGCTGGACACTAAGGGGCCGATTTCGATCTCGGCCGGTAGGGCTCCGAATCGGATTCGGCTTTACCGGATCCGATTCGGAGCCCTGTTTCCCGACCGAATCGTACGCGGGTCCGGCCGAGCGAGTACGATGCAAGCGCCCGGGAAATCGCCGACCGACTCGTACGCGGCTTCAACACACTCCGACCGACTCACACAGACACAACTCGCACCGCGCAATGGAGACGTTCCCCGGCCGGGTAAGTACGATGCGTACCGCGAGCAGTCCGACCGACTCATGCCGTCCGGCTCGAAAGAGCTGTCGGAGCCGGACTTTGGGGGTCTGCGTCGGACCCCCCTGTATGCGTGGCCGCGCGAGTCGTACACAGGGGGGACCCATGGGTCCCCCCTACCTGTGCATGTATGGCACGATGCGCTTCGACTCGTACCCGCTGTAGGGGCCTTGTTCGCCTCGCACCCATTGAGTCAATGGGAGCCCGCGTACGTGTTGTACGACCGGCTCCCATTGACTTCAATGGGAGTCCGACCGACTCGAGTCCGATAGCATGCGTGCGCATCGTACTCGTTCGGTCGGACTGCCAGAGTCCGATTCGGTCAGAATTCTCTCCGGGTCCGGCTCGATCGGAGAGATTTCCGGCCCGAATCGGAATCGGCCCCTAAGGGGTCGATTCCAATCTGGGTCGGAAAGCCCTCCGACCGAGCCGGATCCGGAGTGTTTTCCGACCGAGCCGTACCCCTGGAGTCCGACCGAGCGAGTACGATGCTGCCGCATGCTGACGGACTCGGTTCGGTCGGATTCCCATTGCAGTCAATGGGAGCCGGTCGTACGACGTGTGCATGGCCTCGCATCAGCTGAATAGGTGCGTCTCGCAAAAGGGCGCCCCCTGCAGTGGGTACGCGTTGGTGCCATCCGCACCGTACATGCATGTGAAGGGCGGATCTTTGGGTCCCCCCTGTGTTCGACTCGTAAGGCTATGGGTGAAGGGGGTCCGGCACGGACCCCAGAAGTCCGCTTCCCGGAGCTTTTTCATCCCGGAGACTCCGACTCGATCCGGCTGTCCAAATCGTGCATTGTACTGGCTCGGTCGGAAATCGACTCCATTGCGCGGTACGATTCGTCTGCGAACAAGTCGTAGGAAGCGGTTCGGACCCGGAAACAAGTCGGTCGGCGATTTCGCGTTCATTCGCATCGTACTTGGGCGTCCGGACCTCTGTACGACTCGGTCGGAAACAAAGCCTCCGACTCGGATCCGGTAAAGCCGAATCCGATTCGGAGGCCTTCCGTTCGAGATCGGAATCGACCCCTAAACATATATAATTTACTATTCCCACTCCAAACTATATTAATTCAGGGAAGGTGCTGGACACTAAACATATGTAATTTACTATTCCCACTCCAAATAATGTTAAGTCAGGGAAGGTGCTGGACAGTGAACACATATAATTTACTATTCCCACTCCAAACTATTTTAACTCCGGGAAGGTGCTGGACACTAAACATATATAATGTACTATTCCCACTCCAAACTATATTAAGTCAGGTAAGGTGCTGGACACTAAACACAGATAATTTACTATTCCCACTCCAAACTATGGGGTCTATTACGATGGCGGTCGGATGACCACCGCCGGGCCGGCGGTGGCGCCCGCCGTACCGGCGATGGACATCCGCCCGCCATCGCAACCAGGAAAACCGCCGGTCACATTAGGATGGCGGTGGTGACCGCGGCGGTGGGAAATTCCGACTGCCGCTTTACCGGCGGTTGCCATCCGCACTCCTGCCTGGCGGACAGAGCAGGACCGGGATAATGGTGGCGGTGCAGAGCAGGCTCTGCCGGCAGGATTATGATGCCGGCGGAAGCCAGCCTTTCCTCAGCGGTCAGACCGCCATTGAAAGGCATGCGGTGAGTGTCTTCTGGGGGCCCGTTGCGGGACCCCAATGTGTTGGGGGGGTGTGGGTGTGCTGGGGGGGTACCCATGGCCCCCCTACATTTCCCTGTACCAGATGGCAGGCACTGTGCAGTGCCTGCCACGCAGTGCAGGGAAATGCAGGACATGCTCTTTTCGGCATCGTGGCAGTGCTGCGGGCAGCAGCAACCGCCACAATGTTAATGCCCGCGATCCGACCGCCGCGGTCGGATTTCGATAGCGGGTCATTGTAATTCACCGGCGGTGATGTCGCGGTACTTGCGGGCGGTCTTTTCCCGCTACCATGGCGGTCGGGGAGGTTTATTTATTTCACAATTTTATTTTATTAAAACACTCCCCACACTTATCCCCTATAAAAAAAATGTAACTTTTATTATAAATTTTTTAACATTTTTAAAATTTATTTTACACATTTTTTAAAACACTCCCCACCCTTATCCCATATAAACCCAACATCCTGCTCCTAAAAATATTTATGATTTTATTATAGAAGTTTCAATGTTTTTTTTTTTTTTGTTTTTTTTTTAAAACACTCCCCACCCTTATCCCCTTTAAACCCAACATCCCGCTCCTAAAAAACAATTTAAAATTAATTTTATAATAATGTAAATCTTTTTTCAAATTTTTCACCAAATTTTTAAAACACTCCCCACCTTTATCCCCTATAAACCCAACATCCCGCTCCTACAAAATAATATTACAATTCAAAATTTTTATAACATAAATTAACTATTATTAAAACATTAACAAACATATAACATATTAATAAAAAAAAGTAAATCATTATATTTGCATGATGATATTTTAACAAACGATATTTCTCACAACAATGGGGCCGATTCCGATCTCGGCCGGTAGGGCTCCGAATCGGATTCGGCTTTACCGGATCTGATTCGGAGCCCTGGTTCCCGACCGATTCGTACGTGCGTCCGGGCGAGTACGATGCGAGCGCTCGCGAAATCGCCGAACGACTCGTTCGCGGGACTCAACCTCTCCGACCGACTCGCTCGGACACGACTCGCACTGCGCAATGGAGATGTTCCCCGGCAGGGTAAGTACGATGCACGCCGCGAGCAGTCCGACCGACTCGCGCCGTCTGGCTCGAAAGAGCAGTCGGAGCTGCACTTTGGGGGTTCGTGTCGGACCCCCCTGTACGCCTAGCCGCGCGAGTTGCACACAGGGGGGACCCATGGGTCCTCCCTACCTGTGCATGTATGGCGTGACCCGCGTCGACGCGTACCTGCTGTAGGGGGCGCCCTTGTTCGCCTCGCACCCATTGAGTCAATGGGAGCCCGCGTACGCGTTGTACGACCGGCTCCCATTGACTTCAATGGGAGTCCGACCGACTCGAGTCCGATAACATGCGAACGCATCGTACTCGTTCGGTCGGACTGCTAGGGTCCGATTCGGTCGGAAATCTCTCCGGGTCCGGCTCGGTCGGAGAGATTTCCGGCCCGAATCGGAATCGGCCCCAATATTTTTAACAACACACTAAGGGGCCGATTCTGATTCGGGCCGGAAATCTCTCCGACCGAGCCGGACCCGGAGAGATTTCCGACCGATCGGACTTAGCAGTCCGACCGAACGAGTACGATGCGTTCGCATGTTATCGGACTCGAGTCGGTCGGACTCCCATTGAAGTCAATGGGAGCCGGTCGTACAACGCGTACGCGGGCTCCCATTGACTCAATGGGTGCGAGGCGAACAAGGGCGCCCCCTACAGTGGGTACGTGTCGACGCGGGTCGCGCCGTACATGCACAGGTACGGGGGACCCATGGGTCCCCCCTGTGTGCGACTCGCGCGGCTAGGGGTACAGGGGGGTCCGACACGAACCCCCAAAGTGCAGCTCCGACTGCACTTTCGAGCCGGACGGCGCGAGTCGGTCGGACTGCTCGCGGCGCGCATCGTACTTACCCGGCCGGGGAACGTCTCCATTGCGCGGTGCGAGTCGTGTCCGAGCGAGTCGGTCGGAGCGGTTGAGTCCCGCGAACGAGTCGGTCGGCGATTTCGCGAGCGCTCGCATCGAACTCGCTCGCCCGGACGCACGTACGAATCGGGCGGGAACCAGGGCTCTGAATCGGATCCGGTAAAGCCGAATCCGATTCGGAGCCCTACCGACCGAGATCGGAATCGGCCCCTAAACCGATATAATGAACATTGATATATTAAACATCGATATTTATTACTATCAATATTTGAAACTCGATAAAATTACACTTCGATATTAAAAAATCGATATTATGTCCACTTACCTTGTGAGAGGCCAGGCACAGCCCTATTCAGGTCCAGGTGACAGCTCCTCCCACCGCTCTAAATCAGGAAGGCCCATCAGCCTGGTGTTGGGCCATCAGGATATGCAGGGCACAACTCAACTCCCTTTGTGTTACTGTCTACAGTGAATGCACAAACAGGCTCCTGGCAGTCTAAACCAGACGCTGATTCCACAGGCAGGCAGAGGCACGGGATGGTTAACAAGAAAATGCCCACTGTCTAAAAGTGCAATGAAAAAGATAATAGAATGCACTCCTCTCCTTGTACTCGTTTAGTTTCTAACTAGGTTATGGCGTGCGAACTGATGCCGTGATCTGTCCAAAAAATCACAGATGTGTGGTTAGCAGTACAAAAGACATGTGCCTTATGCGCCAATCAGTCACACTGCGTTATGCAGGAATTGATCCTCACAATAAGTAGATATGCATCTTGTACTCCACATTTAATTTGAGTTTTAATCAGATTTTTTATTATGATACTTGTTCCAAACTTCATCCATTAGTTTACATGCACTACGAAGACAGCATAATTCCACAATTTTTTCAAATGCTTTCTGAATGCCCATCCGGGCCTTGACAGGGACAGGGACATGTAGGAATAAACAATTCATGCTGAGTAGCCTTATGTTGTTCCACCCAATGCATTTCGGGCTGTATAGCCCTTCATCAGGGGTAACTGAAATCATTAAAAAGACATCTAAATCATCCGCTCAATGCAAGCTATCCCTAACATCTACGTGGAAATAATATCCCCTGTAGTTTGCCCTTAACCAATCCCATCCTAAATGTGCGTGCACCATCATGAAAACATACTTATGTGAACATATTAATGATACCCCCTGCATACTACACACAAATGCTCTACCTAAATTGCGTGCCCCAAAAACGGTGTCTAATCCAAACCCAAAACATTTATAAAACAATCATGCCGAACTAATTATAAAACCCCTTTTGTTCTGTGCACAAGAAACCCTTAGTGAATTCAATGTTATTGAAATCCCCGCCGTCATCACCACTTCCTACCTAATACCTACTACTGAACAACCCATCTCATACTCAATAGTATAAGCCTCTAAAATCTGCCTTTAAATCCGCGACCGGCAACATAATCGCCTTCTCCACGCTCTCTCCAACTACCATCGATGTGTGTTCCTTCGCCTTCACATTCCCATCTAAGCTCTTCCACGTGAAGACCATCTGTTTTTAATCTATCGAGGAGGTGTAACCCTGACCCCGTGACCCATTACCGGTTCAAACTGTGAACCTTAAAGAAATACGTTACCCAACCCCTAAGAAAGAAATTATCTATAAATAAACGAACACTGATCCAGCCCACCCGTGAGTTAATACCCTACTTTGTTGCAATCTCACCCACCCAAACACAAAATATAACCGATGTGTTTGTACAATGTAAATACCATAATAATTAAAATTCCGTATTAATTAAAAAGAATCACAAATTTGTATGAACAGATTTTGAACGCCCTTCATAGCGTGTGTTACAGTTCCTTTCAGTACTGTTCGTACATGACCACATGCGCTCCCTTCTGAATGTTCGATGTTCTCTCGCTGTCTTCGAGGTGATACTTCATTAGTTACCATTTACTCTCCGTTTTTAGTTTAGTTGTTTTTTTTCCCAGCAGGGTGCAAACTTGCATAGGGATAGAATTTTGCAGTGCAATGAAAAAGATAATAGAATGCACTTCTTTCCTTGTACTCGTTTTGTTTCTAACTAGGTGCCGTGATCTGTCCCAAAAATCACAGATGTGTGGTTAGCAGTACAAAAGACACGTGTCTTACGCGCCAATCAGTCGCACTGCGTTATGCAGCAATTGATCATCACAATAAGCAGATAAGCATCTTGTACTCCACATTTAATCCAAGTTTTTAATCCGATTATTTATTATGATACTTGTTCCAAACTTCATCCATTAGTTTACATTCACTCTCTAAAAGTGGCATTTTCAAACACACAATTTAAAAACCACTTTCACTAAAAGATGTGTTTTTAAATTCTGAGCTCAGAGAGCCCAGACTCCAAATCTCTAGCTGTTCCCAATCGAAATTTACACTTGTAAAATGTTACAACAGAGCTCCAATGATAGCCTATGGGAAAGCTAGTCTTGCAATAGTGAAAAACGACTTTGGCAGTATTTCACTATTAGAACATGTAAAACACACCAGTACATGCCCTACCTTTCACATACACTGCGCCCTGCCCATGGGGGTACCTTGGGCTTAAGCTAGGGTTGCCTTACATGTAGTAAAAGGGAAGATTAGGGCCTGGCAAGTGGGTGCATTTGTCAGGTCGACATGGCAGTTTAATTGAAACTGCACTCACAGACACTGCAATGGCAGGCCTGAGACAGGGCTACTCATGTGGGTGGCACAACCAGGGTTGCAGGTCCACTGGTAGCATTTGATTTACAGACCCTGGGCATAGACAGTGCACTTTAACAGGGAGTTATCAGTAAATCAAATATACCAATCTCTGAGAACCAATCAGAATTACAATTTACACAGAGAGCATATGCACTTTAGCACTGATTAGCAATGGTAAAGTGCCCAAAGTCCTAAAGCCAACAAAAACAGGGTCAGAAAAATAGAGAAAAGGCAAAAAGTCAGGGGCTAAACCTGCAAAAAGGGTCAGGTTCAAGACTAGTGTTATAAAGGGATATAAATTGCTACCTACTGCCATGGTCCACAGTCTTCTTGAAGGTCTGTTCAGTCAAATGTCTGAATTCTTTCTACAATAATTGAAAAAGTTAAAAAGTTTAAATGGCCAAGATGTAGCTTTAAGTCCCACAGCTAGCAGATTATTTTTAGTGTCTTAAGGGTATGTTGATGTTTGTTAGAGGTAGAAAACAAGTTTAGAAGGTATGAAAAGTATTAGGCCTTTATATTATTTTGTGGGCACTCTCTTCTATACTGTCAGATCTTTCTGAACGGAAATAGGCCAAAACTTTATAAGGTTGGAAGGAAATCAGGCAAGGGCCTGTACATCTTGCCGGGTTCTGTCTTGAGTGTATTTAAGGACCTACAATTTGCCTCTGGGTATTTATTTGACCAAGGGGGAAATACTCATAAGCAGTATAATGCCTCTTCTCCCTTATCCCTGTTAAAGTGGAGGATTACCAGCAGGGACAACACTCTGCTAGGAGCGTCCATCAGTTCCTCTCACTTTTGTCTCAGAAGCAGCTTCTTCAAGCCTTGGTGAAATTTATGTCAGACACTGTCAACAAACATCAAGTATCTCCTAGTCCTGCATCTCCTTAGCCCTCTGATGTATCTCAGCAGTCAATTTTATCTCTGTCTGTAGCTTCATCTTGTCCCTCCACAATAAACAATGGGAGTTATCGAATTACACATCCATTCCAAGGGGCAAGCATCTCCAGAAAGAAGAACTAAATGAAGTGGTGGCAAACCTATTGGCCTATCTTCAGGTACCACTTAGATCAAAAACTGCCTTGACACAGTGGGGAATTATTTGATAATTTACATAGATGTTCGTTATCTAAACTTTCAGTAACTCTGATACTCATAACCTTTTAAAGGGCAAATGCAGGGACATTTGAAGATGGATTATGCTGGGTGGATCACATCAACGCTAGAAAATATATATATATATATATATATATATTCACTGAAAAAACCATACGTTTTAGGGACAGTTATAGTTAGTTGGACATTGCACTCGTACAAAACCCGTGAAATTCCCCCGTTATAGTTAGTTCAGCTAACTATAACTCACGCCCCCGCAATGCACTGCTGATGACGTCACATATTACATCACTCATGACATGGTCAGTGACATCACTGATGACATCACTGATGACATCTGAAATGACATCACTGATGACATCATCCAGTGACTGTGTGTTTCTGTAAAGTTTAAATATTTTTAATATATATAGGGAAAGGCGTATTGAAGAATGAGTGGGTGTATAAGTGTCTGTATGGATGATTTAGTAGGTGCGTGACTAATTCTATAAGTGAGTGATTAAACGTATCTTACTGAATGCATGGGTTAGTGACTAAACTGGGTGAATGTTTGTATCTGTCTGTTGCTGTGTAAGTGGCTGCATGGGTTTGTGAATAGCTACATGAGTGTCTATAAGAGTTATTGATTTGTTGTCTGAGTATCTGTATGGGTGCCTGAGTGTTTGTGTGGATGGGGTGTGTGCGACTGTGCATAGATGTGTGAGTGGGTGATTCACTGGGTGGATGGTTTAAAGAGTGCATCTGTGATAGACTGTATGGGTGGGTAAGTGTGTGTAAGAGTGTGTTAGTGAGTGAATGTATGTCCCAGTGGTACATGCGTGAGTAACTACATATGTGAAAGGCAGTATATATGTGTGTTCGAGTATATAAATAGCTATAAGCGAGAGTGAGTGATTGTGATAGTGGCTGTATGGATGAGTGTGTGCTTGTATCAGTGATTGTATAAGAGCGTAACAATGTGCTAGTATTTGTATGATTAAGTGAGCTGGTGTGTGTATAACTGTATAGGTGAGTAAATGGCAGTGTGTTTAATTATTTGCATGACTGACTAGGTGTGTGAGTACCTCTATGGATGAGTGGCGGTGTTTGAGTGTCTATATAGGAGTAAGAGTGCATATGATAGTCCTGTACTGAGTGACCATAAGTATGAGTGACTGTACGGGTGAGTGAGTGGATGTGTGTGTAGACCTAAGAATCAGTGAGTGGGTATGTAGTTATTGGTGTTGGAGTGTCTATGGTTTTGCGAATGGCAGTCTGTAATTTAGATTGGGTGTATCAAAGGTTATATTAGGGTGTGAAGAGCTGCATCAGATTATCACGTGGATGATGTCATCAGTGATGTCATTTGAGATGTCATCAGTGATGTCATCAGTGATGTCACTGACCATGTCATGAGTGATGTAATATGTGACGTCATCAGCAGTGCATTGTGGGGCGCGAGTTATAGTTAGCTGAACTAACTATAACGGGGGAATTTCACGGGTTTTGTACGAGTGCAATGTCCAACTAACTATAACTGACCCTAAAACCTATGGTTTTTTCAGTGAATTTCAAAGGTTTTTTAAATGCTAATTTCTAACTATAACGTGTCTGAAACCTATGGTTTTTTCAGTGAATTTCAAAGGTTTTTTAAATGCTAATTTGTAACTATAACGTGCCTGAAACCTACGGTTTTTTCAGTGAATTTCAAAGGTTTTTTAAATGACATTTTTTAAATGTATTAATTTTTATATTAATTTTTTTCATACTGATTTACTACATTTTTAGAAACAATTTCTTTTACATATTTTATTTTTTAAATTACATTGTAATTACATTATACATTACATTACAAAAAATACTTTCTCAGAATGAATTACTTTAGTTTAAATACTTTGCACATAGGCAATAGACTTTTAAGTACAGTAGTTACAGTTGTTGCAATGGGCAACACATTTTCAAACACAATGCAACATTCAGCTCAATGTGAATTTCTAGTTAAATGCAATTAGTTACTTTATGGATTACTTTTCTAACCACAGGACTGGATCCTAGATTCAGTCCTGGGACATCTCCTGTAAACAGTTGAGTAAAAGCGTTTTGGTTACAGTCGTGATTTTTAAGGAATATTATTGTATTTTAAAAGTTGACACTTTGAAACTTTTCCTCATAGAATCACCAATGTTATCCTATGGAAGGAAATTCACTTAGCAGGTAAAAACTGTTATCGTTACTTTTTCTTACTCAGTGTTGGATCCTGGATCCAGCACTGGTGCATCTCCTGTAAACAGTTGAAAAAATGCGTTTAAGTCATACAGGCGATTTTTAAGGAATATTTGTAGTTTGTGAAAATCGACACTTTGAAACTTTTCTGCTGAAAACCAGACAATGGATTCCTATGGAAGAAAAGATAAGTTACTGGTAAGTACGGTTAAAATTACTTTTCAGGGTCAGTGCTGGGCTAAAAGATGCAGCACTGGGTTCTCTCCTGATAACAGGTGAGTAAATCGGAAATCGTATTTCGGCTGATTTTAGAAGAATAATTTAAAGTTCCAAAACTCCACACTTAGAAGAATTTCCAAGTGAAACCAGTCAATGTTAGCCTATGGAAGGAAATTCAAGTTACTGGTAAGTACGGTTAAAATTACTTTTCAGGACCAGTACTGGGCTGAAAGATGCAGCACTGAGGTCTCTCCTGATAACAGGTGAGTAAATCAGAATTCGGATTTCGGCTGATTTTAGAGGAATATTTGTATGTTTCAAAAATCAACACTTAGAAGAATTTCCAAGTGAAACCAGTCAATGTTAGCCTATGGAAGGAAATTCAAGTTACTGGTAAGTACGGTTAAAATTACTTTTCAGGACCAGTACTGGGCTGAAAGATACAGCACTGAGGTCTCTCCTTATAACAGGTGAGTAAATCGGAATTCGTATTTTGGCTGATTTTAGAGGAATATTTGTAGGTTTCAAAAATCAACACTTAGAAACTTTTTCAGCAAAAAGCAGGCAATGATATCCTATGGAAGGAAATTCAAGTTACTGGTAAGTACGGTTAAAATTACTTTTCAGGACCAGTACTGGACTGAAAGATACAGCACTGAGGTCTCTCCTTATAACAGGTGAGTAAATCGGAATTCGTATTTCGGATGATTTTAGAAGAATATTTGCACAATGGTGAAGGGAGGGGGCGGGGCCTGAGGTGACATCTGTGCAACGCGCCCGTGGCGCGTTTTAAGTTGGGGATTAAGTCCCTTGAATCCTGAGGGTCCTAGGGCCAACTAGCCCACCAGGAACCTCCAATATGCGCCAGGGGCTGCGTTGCAGAGACGTGTAGAGAGGCCACACCCCTTTTACACCTCTCTGCAACGCAGCTCTGTGGCGCTTTCTGGATGTACCTGTTGGGCTAGTTGGCCCCCAGGGACCCTCAGGATTGAAGGGGATTTAATCTCCCAACTTAAAACGCGCCACGGGGCGCGTTTGCACAGATGTCACCTGAAGCCCCGCCCCCTCCCTTCACCACTGTGTAAACGCGCCCCGTGGCGCGTTTTAAGTCGGGGAGGTGGTGGTCCCCGGGGGCTCTGGGGGTCCGTAATGGACCCCCACATTTATTTTATAAGTGCCCCGGGGAGGTGGTGGTCTCGGGCGTGTGGGGGCTGGAGCCCCCCACACCTTATTTAAATAAAAAAGAAGCCCCTGGGGGTGGCGGTCCCCGGGGCTGCGGGAGGGCAGAAGAGCCCTCCCGCACCATTTTTTCTATAAAGCCCCGGGGGGTGGCGGTCCCCGGGGCTTGGGGGGCCCTTTGAGGCCCCCCATACAAACAATATACCCACCCCCACCATGCCCCCGGGACTTGGGCCACCCGGGGGCAAAATGCAATCGAAGCGCGGGAGACCGAATCGGCAGGATTCGCGCACCCTGAGCGCATCCTGCCGATTTAAAAAAAAAAAAAAAAATCTTTTTTGCCCAGGGGGTCCTTGTGGGACCCCCTGAGCAAACCTAGGGGGTCAGGGTGTTTCTACCCTGCCCCCTTTGTGCGCTTTGCTCACTTGTTTCTGTCCCTCGGTTCTACCGAGGGACAAAATGGCTGCCAACATTTCCTGAATCGGAATGTTGACAGCCAGCTGACAGCCAATTAACATGCAGCTCGTGATCGGGACGGTGCGCGCAGGGTGCGCTGAGGGTACGCGGACCCTACTCGGCCATAGATATATATGTACTTTTACTTTTGATTTTCTCAGCAACTACTGAACGGATTTACACCATTTAACAAAAAGGGTTCTTTCTGAACCAAGAACTACCTCTTTGCCAAATTTGGTGTAATTCTGTTCAGCAGTTCGGGCTGTAGCCGTGTCTAAAGTTTCCTATGGAAAATTGCATGGGGAAAACGAGTTTTGGGACCCCCTTTTTCTCGGCCCCGCTTGACGAATCCCCCGAGACTTTCAGGGTAGGAGCGGACCAGAGCGCCCCACAAAGTTTGAAAATTTTGCGAAGATACGTCAACCGGCAAGAGAGTTATTTCAAATAGAATGTCGCGGATTTCCTATGGATAATAGGTTGTAACTATAACTATCTACTGGCGACCGCCAGTAGATAATATATATATATATATATATATATATATATATATATATATATATATATATATATATATATATATATATATATATATATATATATATATATTCACTGAAAACACCATAGGTTTCAGGCACGTTATAGTTAGAAATTAGCATTTAAAAACCTTAGCAATTCACTGAAAAAACCATAGGTTTCAGGGGCGTTATAGTTAGTTGGACATTTCACTCGTACAAAACCATAGAAATTCCCCGTTATAGTTAGTTCAGCTAACTATAACTCGCGCGCTCCGCAATGCACTGCTGATGACGTCACATATTACATCACTCATGACATGGTCAGTGACATCACTCATGACATCACTGATGACATCTCAAATGACATCACTGATGACATCATCCTTGTGATAGAGTGGCAGACCTCCTCTCACCCTAATATAACCTTTGATACACACACTCAAAAATACAAATTAACATTTTCAAAACAATGGACATACCAATACCAGTTACAACACACCTATTCAGTAATTCCAAGATCTACACACACATCCACTCATTCACCAACAGTCCCTATACAGTCACTCATACATGTACTCACTCATCATATGTACTCATACACCTATACATCCTGTTACACACCGCCACTCATCCATTGAGTTACTCACACACATAGTCACACATGCAAACAAAGTATCAAACATCCATTTGCTTCCATATACAGTTATACACACACTACCACACTTACTTCTACAGAAACTTACACATACTTACTCTCTTAAACAATCACTTATAGAAACACCTACTTATTTGTACAGGAACTCTTCCAATCTCTCACTCTCACATATACTCACTTATATACACCAATACTCACATATACTAGTTTAAAACATATGTAGTTACTCATAAAGACACTATTGAGACAGTCATTCACTCACTAACACACCCATACACATACTCATCCACCTATACAGTCCTGCACACATGCTGTCTTCAACACATACAAACAGTGAGTCACTCATTCATGCATCTATGCACTAAGTAATACCCCCACCGAACCATACAGACACTCAGACACTCATACTGATACTCAAAAACCAACTAATAACCCATATAGACACTCATGTAGCTACTCACCAACCCATGCAGCCACTTAAACACAAAGTGAGAGACTGATACAGATATTTTCATATTTAAACATTACTCACTAACCCATGTATTCACTAAGATACACTTAATCAGTCAGTTATACAATCAATTTTACAAAAAAATCATCCATTTAGACACTTATATACCCATTTATTCTTCCATCGACCTTGAGATATACATATATGAAACATATTTAATTTTCAGAAAAACACACATTCACTGGATGATGTAATCAGTGATGTCATCAGTGATGTCATTTGAGATGTTATCAGTGATGTCATGAGTGATGTCACTGACCATGTCATGAGTGATGTCACTGACCATGTCATGAGTGATGTAATATGTGACGTCATCAGCAGTGCATTGCGGTGCATGTGAGTTATAGTTAGCTGAACTAACTATAACGGGGGAATTTCTATGGTTTTGTACGAGTGAAATGTCCAACTAACTATAACGCCCCTGAAACCTATGGTTTTTTCAGTGAATTTCTAAGGTTTTTTAAATGCTAATTTCTAACTATAACGTGCCTGAAACCTATGGTTTTTTCAGTGAATTTCTAAGGTTTTTTAAATGCTAATTTCTAACTATAACGTGCCTGAAACCTATGGTTTTTTCAGTGAATATATATATATTTATTATACTATGTATACATGTGAAAATGTCTCGGTCCCCTGTTTGCCTCGGTGGCACGGACAAAATGGGTGGAACTGACGTCAGCACGCCGACGAGGTCCTCTTATGGCTCCGATGACGTCATACGGTGTCGCGAGCGGAGCCGTGCTCGTTGACGTGGGAGAGCTAGGAAAGAATTTCCGTGGAATGCTGGTGCAGGGGATATTCACCTAAGTGTTCAGGCTAGTCCTTTGGGAGCAACTGTTTATGTTGCCACTCCAGAAACCGAAACCAGTGATCCGAGGGCAGAGGCCCTGCAGATGGCACACAAGGTGGGGTGCCCAGTCGTGTGCACCGGCGGGGCAGCGAAGTGACAAGCACCACAACCCACAAAAAAGGTAACGAGGGCACTGAATAACACAGGATCTTCTCTTTGTATCTGGCAGGAACAACGAAGTTAAAATGCCATGGTACCAAAATGTAGAATTAGTGCTACAACGGTCTTCAAGAGGACCTGCGATGCCGCTTCTGCCTCCCGTACCCTGGAGGCGGCACATGGGTCACGCGGTACGGTCATATTGCGGTGGGACGCACACTCGTTGACCTCTCATGGCACTGCTCCACACTTCAGGGAGGACGCTTTCCATTAGCTATGTTTTCTGATGACATGTCGCGCCGGCCCCGTCCAACAACAGAACTCCTTTAGATCCAAACAGAATCTTCCACTCTCTCACCGGAAGTGAAACCAGGCCACGCGGACACTTTCACAATACAACAGCCGGGAATGCACTTTTCGGTAAAAACCACATTCCTTCCTCCTAATTAATCAAATAAAAGTCTCACTGAAGAACAGGGGCCAGCTTCGATCGGTAAACAGCCGTTACATCGACTTTTTTACTTTGCGATACCATTACAACGCATGCATTACCACGCATGCGTTGTACATCACAAAGTCATTACTACGCATTTTTTAGAACGCATGGTCATTTACCACGCATGCCTTTACAACGAATTTTGTTGTAAAGGTATGTATGGTAAATGACCATGCGTTCTAAAAACATGTAGACGATCCATGTCGTTGTAAGGAAACAGAGGCTGTTCCGTTTCCTCACAACGACGTGCACCGCCCCTCAGAGATGACGTGAAGCAGGAACCACGAGGAGAGAGGAACCATGAGGAGTGAGAGGTAAGGGGGATTGGGCATGGGGTGGGGGTTTCTTTTCTAGGGTTTAGGGTAGTGCAGTGGTGTTTGGGTGGTGTAGGGGGTCGTGCTGGGGGTAGTGTTTTAGGGTTTAGGGTAGTGCAGTGGTGTTTGGGTAGTGTAGGGGGTCGTGCTGGGGGTAGTGTTTTAGGGTTTTGGGTAGTGCAGTAGTGTAGGGGGTCGTGCTGGGGGTAGTGTTTTAGGGTTTAGGGTAGTGCAGTGGTGTATGGGTAGTGTAGGGGGTCGTGCTGGGGTAGTGTTTTAGGGTTTAGGGTAGTGCAGTGGTGTTTGTGTAGTGTAGGGGGTCATGCTGGGGGTAGTGTTTTATGGTTTAGGGTAGTGCAGTGGTGTTTGGGGAGTGTAGGGGGTCGTGATGGGGGTAGATTTAGGGTTTAGGGTAGTGCAGTGGTGTTTGGGTAGTGTAGGGAGTCATGCTGGGGGTAGTGTTTTAGGGTTTAGGGTAGTGCAGTGGTGTTTGTGTAGTGTAGGGGGTTGTGCTGGGGGTAGTGTTTTAGGGTTTATGTTAGTGCAGTGGTGTTTGGGTAGTGTAGGGGGTAGTGCTGGTGTAGTGTTTTAGGGTTTAGGGCAGTGCAGTGGTGTTTGTGTAGTGAAGGGGGTCATGCTGTGGGTAGTGTTTTAGGGTTTAGGGTAGTGCAGTTGTGTTTGTGTAGTGTAGGGGGTCGTGTTTTAGGGTATAGGGTAGTGCAGTGGTGTTTGGGTTGTATAGGGGGTCATGCTGGGGTTAGTGTTTTAGGGTTTAGGGTAGTGCAGTGGTGTTTGGGTAGTGTAGGGGTCGTGCTGGGGGTAGTGTTTTAGGGTTTAGGGTAGTGCAGTGGTGTTTGGGTAGTGTAGGGAGTCGTGCTGGTGGTAGTGTTTTAGGGTTTAGGGTAGTGCAGTTATGTTTGGGTAGTGTAGGGTGTCGTGCTGGGGGTAGTGTTTTAGGGTTTAGGATAGTGCAGTGGTGTTTGGGTAGTGGAGGGGGTAGTGTTTTAGGGTTTAGGGTAGTGCGCCCAACCAGCCACAATATCTGTGGACAAAGGGATCCTGACTCTTTGGAACGCTCCGTCAATTGAATAATTTGGGTCAAGGGCCCTACCACGTCCAAGACCTATCAATTCCTTTCTTGGGATCCCTCATATACTTGGAGAAAAAGGTACATAGTTTCTCATCAATTTCAGGCGTGTGTGCCACCTTCCCCTTCAGTGAGGGCCTGGGGCATTCTCCCTCATCCTATTCCTGACCTCCCTTTCAAGGGGTTGATGGATTTTCCCCACCACATACTCTGCCACTTTGGCGTTAGGTGTCCACTCTGTCGACCTAGGATGGTAAATTTGGGTAGGCTCGAACATGTCCGAGTGGACCCCGTCCCCAACCGGGGACGGAGAGGAGTGGGACTCTGGACGCCAGGGACGCCCCGAGTCCTTATCCTCATCGGAGGAGAAATCGTCCTCCGATACACCCTCTCCCTCTAAGGGAAACCCGCCGTCGGGGTCTACAATAGTGGTGACAGTGTCGCAATTTTCTCCGGGCCCCTCCTCCTCCCGGCAGGGTGCATGTTTTAGCGTTCGCGCACTCTTGAGGAAGGTCTCCGTAAGTTTATCAAATCCTTCCAAGTGCCCCGCGTTATGCTTAACAGCCCTTTTATTCCCCATCTGGGAGCTACTTGGACCCGCCACCACCAGATCTGGGTCACTGAACACCCCAGGGATGCTTTTCGCCAGCTTATCAACCTGATCCCTAAGAGGAGCCAGCGCCCTAGAAATAGCCAGAGAGAGGGCTTGGTCCACTGCTGGAGGGAGAAGTTGGGGGGCCATTCCTCCTCCACTTCCTGGTAGGAGGAGTAAAAATGGTCTTCTGGAGAAGACATGATAGCAGAGGGTGTGAGCACAGAACAAAATCCTTAAGACAGCCCCCTCGCCGGTGCTCCAACAGCTGGGCTTTCCCCGAAGCTGTTATAAGAATAGACTGAGGCGCAATACCAATTACCACCACCAGGTGGCGCTGGTCACTAACGTGGCCGTGTGGGGAAATCACCGCGTAGCGGTGTCAAAATTAGGCGAGGGTTGGTCGGGAATCAAGCAGACACTAAAGGAGTGACCGGATTCCCAAACGCGCGTAAAGACCAGCGGGAGCGCTCGACGGAGCTGCCTCGCTCGGACCAGACGCACCTGACAGGATCTCACCGCACGCAGAGCACACAGCGGGAGAAACTGCGAGGGGGAGAACGTGCTCGGGCAAGAGCCTGCTGCGCAGGGAATATGAAACAATACCAAGGCAATAATGCTAATAACGTGCACAAGAAACCGCTATACAAACAGCAACAACGTCAGATTAAGCCAAGAATGTAAGGAATGCACTTAACTGACGAGCAGTGAAGAAAGAGGAAGCGGAAGGGACGTCACAATATTATATACGATGGACTGTGATATGATTGGACTATAGTTGCCTTGGAGACTACCCCCTAATGGTTCATGGGTTGTGTAGTCTTTTGTTTAATGATTGTTGTGTTACGTTTTCTTTGAACTGCTATGCAAATAAAGTGAGGAAAGATATGCATAATCCTCGCCTCCGTCCTGCCATAGAATTCATTAAACTTTATTTGATCTGATTTAGAAACATAGATCATAAAAGTGTACATAAAAACAGTAAATCCTCTTTCCTAATTCAATACAGTGAGAATTAATTAAAACCAGTAGGTAAAAACGGGTGTTACAAAGCCCGGTTCAGAGCAACTTCAGGTTAACAGAATCGTAAAGTTCAATGTTGTGCAAGATCAATCTCATGTACTTCGTGCAAAATACGCAATAAGGGGTCCAAGTAAGATGTAACGCTCCAATACCTGACCAGTTTGCACTATATAAAACTGCAGAAAAACTAAAAATAAAAAGTGTTTTGCACACTTTTGTCATTGGGCTATATGTGGGCTACATCTGGGTGATATTTGTGCTACATTTGGGCTCTTTTTTCTCTGGTGGCCATCTTGGGAGACTTATTTGTTCTGAAGTTTCCTAATTTCGTCATTTACTGCAGTCTCCTCAGTAGGAAATGCTTTCAGTTTTTTACTTTGATTCCATCAAGAAGGCATTCAGATGTGTCACACATTTGCCATAAATTCAGAATGTTAGCACTCTAGTTGTTCATTAGATCACTGTAGGAAAGCTACTGCTCACCAGGGAGTTAACTGGAAGTCTACTGCTGGTATTGAAAGTGATTGTTTCAGTCTGCATGTCAGAATTTTCTAATGAAATAGAAGAGGATTTGAGATCTCACTTAAAACATGCCCTACATTTTCTTTCTGCAGCACTAACCATAATTTCTATGGCAAAATGAACCCCCTCATTTTGTTCCTTTTTAAATTAAATGTTTTTAGTGTTACCAGTTTATTTCAATCAAGATGGCTTCAGGTGTGCCATACTTTTGTCATAAGTAAGACTGTTAGCTCTCTAGTTGTTCTTTATAACACTCTGGGAAGCTGCAGTAGAACACAAAGGCATCAACTGACAGGCTGCTCCTGTTGAAATATAACAGGAAGATATTTGAGATCTCACTTAAAACATGTCCTAATTTTTCTTTCTACAGCACTAAACATAATTTCTATGACAAAATGAACCCCCTCATTTTGTTCCTTTTTAAATTAAATGTTTTAAGAGTTACCAGTTTATTCCAATCAAGATGGCTTCAGGTGTGCCATAATTTTGTCATAAGTAAGACTGTTAGCGCTCTAGTTGTTCTTTAGAACACTCTGGGAAGCTGCAGTAGAACACAAAGGCATCAACAGACAGGCTGCTCCTGTTGAAATATAACAGGAAGATATTTGAGATCACACTTGAAACATGTCCTAATTTTTCTTTCTACAGCACTAACCATAACTTCTATGATAAAATGAACCCCATCATTTTGTTCCTTTTTAACCCCTTCGGTGCTCATGACGAGCTCAGCTCGTCATGCTGCGCGGTAGCGCTGTGCGCATGACGAGCTGAGCTCGTCACGACCCCACCCGCGATCGGAATGTCCAGCACACGAGCGGAATTCCGATCGCGGTCAAGGGGTTAAATTAAATGTTTTAAGTGTTACCAGTTTATTCCAATCAAGATGGCTTCAGGTGTGCCATACTTTTGTCATAAGTAAGGCTGTTAGCACTCTAGTTGTTCTTTAGAACACTCTGGGAAGCTGCAGTAGAACACAAAGGCATTAACTGACAGACTGCTCCTGTTGAAATATAACAGGAAGATTTTTGAGATCTCACTTAAAACATGTCCTAATTTTTCTTTCTACAGCACTAACCATAATTTCTATGGCAAAATGAACCCCCTCATTTTGTTCCTTTTTAAATTAAATGTTTTAAGTGTTACCAGTTTATTCCAATCAAGATGGCTTCAGGTGTGCCATACTTTTGTCATAAGTAAGACTGTTAGCTCTCTAGTTGTTCTTTAGAACACTCTGGGAAGCTGCAGTAGAACACAAAGGCATCAACTGACAGGCTGCTCCTGTTGAAATATAACAGGAAGATATTTGAGATCACACTTGAAACATGTCCTAATTTTTCTTTCTACAGCACTAACCATAATTTCTATGACAAAATGAACCCCATCATTTTGTTCCTTTTTAAATTAAATGTTTTAAGTGTTACCAGTTTATTCCAATCAAGATGGCTTCAGGTGTGCCATACTTTTGTCATAAGTAAGGCTGTTAGCACTCTAGTTGTTCTTTAGAACACTCTGGGAAGCTGCAGTAGAACACAAAGGAATCAACTGACAGTATCTGCCCTTGTTGGATGTACATGTTTTACTGAGAATGTCAGACTTCATTCTCACATGACTGAGAAAGATAATGTGAATTTACAGAAAATATGCTCTCATTTTAGCTTCTGGAGCACCTTCCAAAACTGTATGGGACAAGCATGTGAAAATAGTTTTCTCTCAAACATGATTCATGATATCCCAGCAGAAGGTTTTTCACAGGGTAAAATCACCTTAGAACACACCACAATTCCTGAAATTAGTATGGTACCATCAACAAATGAATTCTAATGTAACTAAAGTCTGTTATCACCCTTTATAGTTCTCCTTTTGGTAACCCTCAAAATCTTCGATTCACTACAATGCATTTCAATGGGGTACTATCATTTATATTGGTCCCAAGATGGCTGCCATCAATTCCAGGATGAAGTGCTGACAGCCAATCAGATCTCACGATGACATGTGTGGTTAGGCTCCGCCCAGATATATATGTGTTTTCTTTTCAAATTTCTCAGGAACTACTGAACGGATTTACACCATTTAACCAAAAGGCACGACTCTGAACCAAGGGCTACCTTTGTGCCAAATTTGGTGTAATTCCGTTCAGCAGTTCGGGCTGTAGCTGCGACTAAAGGTTCCTATGGAAAATTGCATGGGGAAAACACGTTTTGGGACCCCCCTTTTTTCTCGGCCCCCACTTGATGAATCACCCCGAGACTTTCAGGATAGGAGCGGACCGGAGCGGGCCATAAGTTTTGAAAATTTCGCGAAGATTCGTCAATTGGCGCCAAAGTTATTTCAAATAGAATGTTGTGGATTTCCTATGGAAAATAGGTCCGAACTATAACTATCTACTGGTGACCGCCAGTAGATAATATATATATATATATATATCCCAATTCAATTCAGTCGCAGTAGACCCATGCCACTTAGTGATGGCGGGCTGTGGTGGGGTAGCGAGCCCCTCAAATCGAAAACCGTGTCGTCTCCTCCGTCTTCAAAACAGCACCCAACAGCCCCAAAATGCTTTCAAGCTGGTTTATTCAGCCAATGCAACCCAATGCGTTTCGGAGAACAAATCTCCTTGATCAAGAGTAACATAGTTGCAGTGCACTGCGATTTAAATAAACATCAAGGGGGTCATTAGGATGGCGTGCGGATCGCCACCGCCGGCTCGTCGGTGGCGATCCGCCCGCCATCCCAACTAGATCTACCCCGCCATCATATTATGGCAGGGGGTATTGCGGCGGACGCAGAGTGCGTCCGCCGCTTTTCCGCCGGTCGGCAATCGTTCCGATTGCCGGCCGGGCGGAGCAGGGGCATAATATGGTGGCGTGCCTAGAAGGCACCGCCATCCATATTATGATGCCGGGTTTCACAGGCCTTTCCATGGTGGCTTCACCGCCTTGGAAAGGCTGGTGGGAAATTGCTTTGGGGGCCCGTAGCGGGCCCCCGGGGGGTGGAGGGGCTGCACTTGGGGGGTACCATTGCCATGCACAAGGTGGCAGGCACCGCGCGGTGCCTGCCACGTTGCATGGCAATGCACAACATGCTTCTTTGGCATTGCGGCGGGTGCTGCTTACAGCAGCACCCTGCAATGTCAAAGATGCGGAATGCGACCGCCAGGGTGGCGATCGCATCCTAATTGGCGATGCGGGACCGCCACAACACTGGCGGCCGGTCCCAGCACCGCTAGGATGGCGGGCGGACTAAAGTCCACCCGCCATCCTAATGGGCCCCCAAGTGTTGTTGTGGTATAATAGATAGTGTGAACAGACTCCATTCATCACAGAAAACAATTACATATTAACATATACAAACTCAATATTATTGTCATATTGGTTGCAATCAATGTTATGGCGATATCAATAAGCATTCCTTCAATATATGCGACATAAACATTTTAGACAGCGGTTGGTTCAGTTTCGATCACTTTTGTGCGCGTGAATGTCTGTATTCGTTGCTAAAGTTTTTTTCAACCTGAGACAACTTTATTATTCTCAGTAGTAACCACAATCTCGTCGTCTTGTAATAATAGAGCATGCGAGCGCGCCTAGGTTGGATGCGCCCTCCCGTCATCAAATCACCCAAATACTCTATTGTATCATGCCTACATCAAAATGGCAGAAAAAAAATATGTACACAATTATTACACAAAAGTTGTATTACATTTGTATTCTTGGTTCTTTACCACAGTGAATAAAATACATAAATAATTTATTATAAAATTTCAATAAAAATCACTTCATATAAGTTAAGAATTCGTTATAAAACAAAAAATCATAACTACGCAGCAGCAGAGGTTTATATGCAAATTATTCTATAAAAGGAGAAATCAAAATCCTTTATGACCAATCCTAGATTCTCCCTGTAGCAGCAAAGAGGTATGTGCAAAGGTAAACCAAAGGGGGACAAAGACACAAAGTAAACAGAATATAAATAAGAATAATCACCATTATACCGAAATAGACAAATTGCAATTACATAGTTAAAACCTAATAGCAGGTGTCAGGACCAGTGTGTTAAAATTACATAGTTTATGGAAAATCTGGCCTTCTATCTTATCAAGAAAACACCAGTCTTCTACTGGAACAGATTCAATGGCGCATAACAATGTTGGGGGTATTTTTGTTTTAAAAACTGATAGCAAGTGTAGGAAGTGTCTTCGACCCATTACGCTATAAAATACACGCAAGTTATTTGCATGTAATGCAGCTTTACAGGAGCTGTGTTCAATGTGGGGCTTATTCTTTGTAGTGCCCGCTATTAGTTTCCCCAAGTAGAGATACAAATCTCCTATCTCAAGATTTTCGGGGCCAATTTTCCATTTAAAGTTGCGAAAATGTCTTCTTCTTCTACATTTCAAGATCAGAACTTTACTTTTAAAGACATTTATCTTCAAATACTGTGACATCATATATTTCTGCAGTGACATCAACTTCTTGTTCTGCCCAATGGGAGTCAGATCCATAATTGCAATATCATCTGCATACATGAGACATGCAAAAGGGCGGACATCTATCTTCGGCGTGTCTCCTTCTAGGGGAGAAAAGCATTCAGGTAAATCTGCTACATACAGAGTAACTACTCCTGGGCCTCATTATCGGATGAAACACAAAGCTCTAGAGAAAAGGATAAGCTCGCTGATCCAGAAAGTGACTATCATTCTGTTCCTATGCCAGACGAAGGCCAGGTGTGGCATTCAATTATATGCTGGGACTTTTTGCTGGTAATAAAGTTGAAGGACATAAACTTCTATGTAGCATTAACACATTTCAAGATGAACACCTTGCACAAGACCTTTTGCCTAGTGTCATATGGAGATTTCCTAAAATCTATTGATTTGCAGGATGCTTATCTTCATGTTCTCATCAATAAGTGTCATGGAGGTGTTCAGCATGATCCTAGCACCTCTACTGGCAGTACTATATGAGAAGTGCGTTTGAGTGTATCCATATTTAGACAACCTTTTGGTTCATGCTCTCCCTAGTGACCAGTGTTTCTAGGACACATTCCAGACTTTTCAAGGACTCAAACACCACAGCTTTATTGTATATGGCCCAATTCACAAAGGTACACTTTTGTGTAGTTTACTCTTTTCGATATTCACAAACTAACGATTTTAATAGTAACTTTACGACTGCGGAGATTCCGCAGTTGAGGCGTAGAACTCTGCACATAAAAAGATAGGCCTATCTTTTTATGTGCAGAGTTCTACGCCCGACTGCAGAGGCTCTACAGTCATAAAGTTACTATTAAATCATTTGTTTGTGAATACTGAAAAAGAGTAACCTTATACAAAAGTGTAAGTTTACCTTTGTGAATCGGATCCCCAAAGTCTAATCTTTGCGTAACTTAGAGTCTGGAGTAATGTGGGGCCTGGGTGAGGACAGATCTGGGGATGGAATTCACTTCGCCAATAGCTTCCATGATGCCTGCTACATTTCTGACTCACTTAGCTGTTACAGAAGGACTGGGCATCAAGCATTATTGTCTCCAGGTGCAGAGAGACATGGTAAGTGAAGCATGTGGAGGGTGATGTTTGGAAGTTACATAGACATTGGGATGATGGCAGTGTTTCTCTTTACTTGCCTTCCTTGTAGAGGGATTGCTGATATATGGCCCATGTACTTGCCCGGGCTGCATTGCTCATGTGGGACGTTCAGTGTCGATGCGGCAGGGCAGCTTACACTTTCTCGCCAAGTTAGCCCCAGGCTTGCTTGTGCTGGTGTGGTTTACGATGCGGTTCACAGAGCTACCCTTTGTCGGTGCCATGGCAGCTCCACTGATGCTGTGGGCATGTCATCCTTCCTAGGCGCTGCAAGGACACATGCTGGGAGGTTAGCACTCAGGCGGATGCAGCCTTGAGGCCGGCCGTGCACCCCATACCCATGGGGATGCTGCATCCAGCTGCAGGCTCACACATTGGGACATCTCTCGCCTGTGCCCTGGAATCTCTTGCTGTGCACATCCTTGATCAACGTCTTGATCATGGCTGAGCTTTCAGCTTCAGTTGCTGTTGTGCTAGGAGATGGTGAGGGGACGCCTTAGACTTAGGCTACTCTTCCCCCAGCAAAGAACAGCAGAGCCGCTGCCGGCACACACGCGGGTCAGACCTGCTCATCGCCAATGTAATGTCATGGGCTTTAGGCCCACATACTTTGTAAATAAGTACAACACAGACACTGGCTTAGAACTGGCCACGAGCACGTGCGCTTGGGCTCTTTCATTGGCAGGGTTACCTGACCGGTGACACCTCTGTTGGATGGGTGTGGGATGGGTGTACAGACCAGCCCTCATGGGACTGGCTGGTAAAACACTAGACTGTGTCCAGAAGAACACACCAGTGTGCTCCACATTGTCTCGCAGCAACTCATGCAGAAATCAGGCAAGTGGCCTTGACACCTGCAACATGAACTTACTGAGGAGCTTTTGCATTTCTGCTCCCTGCTCCCTCATTTATTTTCCTTGGAAGTTAGGGGTTTACTGAGTCCAGCTGTCAATCTTATTTATTTTGGTTTAGCTTCACAGTAACCCTGGGCGGCAAATTCCGTTCCGCTCGCGGAACTTGCGAAATTTCGGCATTTCCGCGGAAATGTCGAAACTTCTGCGATCCGCGGCGGAACGGAATTCGGGTATAAATAAAGCAGGTGCCCGAGTTGAAGCTCAAATTCTGTAACCTATTATTCAGCCCAAAAATTCGTGAGCGAGGTTGTGGCTAAGCAGATGTGCCTTCTCTCCATTTCTACCCTGAAAAGTTAGCTGTAATCCTTGATGGAGGTCTTTGCATCCTTGATTTTCTCGAGCGCAATCCTCGTGTAGTTCCTGTGTTACCAGGAGGTTCCTTCTCCTCGTCTGCCGCTGAGATCCTGCTCTGACCCTTTATAAACAAGAGGCATGTGAACGGGCCTAGAAGCCACGCCCCACATACACTAGCGGTATGCAACATCTACCCGCCCTTTGCCCAGAATGAAGGACAGCTTAATCGAAGGACCCCGGTGATTTTCTCGAGCGCAATCCTCGTGTAGAATTCGTGAGCGTGGTTAAGCAGATGTGCCTTTTCTCCATTTCCACCCTGTAAAGTTAGCTGTAATCCTTGATGGAGGTCTTTGCATCCTTGATTTTCTCGAGCGCAATCCTCGTGTAGTTCCCGTGACCAGGAGGTTCCTTCTCCTCGTCTGCCACTGAGATCCTGCTCTGACCCTTTATAAACAAGAGGCATGTGAACGGGCCTAGAAGCCCCGCCCGTTTGGCCCCGCCCCACATACACTAGCGGTATGCAACGTCTTCCCTCCCTTTCCCCACTATGATGGACAGCTTAATCAAAGGACCCCGGTGCTTTCGGCGCGGTGGCAAAGTTACAGACACACAGGTCACTGGGGAAAATTCTTCAGGTCCTTTACGCAGCTGTAGTGTAGGAAAGGCACTATACATTTATCCAACGAGGTAGCACTTACTGATTAGCCAGTAGAAAGTACTCCAGCTGAGTAGAGGTATTGCACAAAACGGAGGCATCTTCTTGGATAAATATGCAGGGTAGGTGTGCAGAATTCGTGAGCGTGGTTAAGCAGATGTGCCTTCTCTCCATTTCCAATGTGAAAAGTTAGCTGTAATCCTTGATGGAGGTCTTTGCATCCTTGATTTTCTCGAGCGCAATCCTCGTGTCGAATTCGTGAGTGTGATTAAGCAGATGTGCCTTCTCTCCATTGCCACCCTGAAAAGCTAGCTGTAATCCTTGATGGAGGTCTTTGCATCCTTGATTTTCTCGAGCGCAATCCTCGTGTAGTTCCTGTGACCAGGAGGTTCCTTCTCCTCGTCTGCCGCTGAGATCCTGCTCTGACCCTTTATAAACAAGAGGCATGAGAACAGGCTAGTAGCCCCGCCCCACATACACTCGCGGTATGCAACGTCTTCCCGCCCTTTCCCCACTATGATGGACAGCTTAATCAAAGGACCCCGGCGCTTTCGGCGCGGTGGCAAAGTTAGACACACAGGTCACTGGAGACAATTCTTCTGGTCCTTTGCAGTTGTAGTGTAGGAAAGGCACTATACATTTTCCCAACGAGGTAGCACTTACTGATTAGCCAGTAGAAAGTACTCCAGGTGAGTAGAGGTATTGCACAAAACGGACTCATCTTCTTGGATAAATATGCAGGGCAGGAGTCATTCTGGGCTGGCACGATGCTCCTGTCACAAAAATTAAACCTCAACAGGAAGCACTTACAGATTTAAAGGGGCGCAGCAAAATCTCCGCGAGCACGCGAAATTCCGCGTGCTCGCGGAGATTTTTTGCCGTTTTGCGGAATTTCGCGGAACACAATTCCGCAAATTCTGCCCACCCTTACTTCACAGCAGTTGCGCACTAGTTATTTTAGCTCTTCTTGTTTCTATGAAGCACTTGTAGAGCGCATAGCTACCTGTAGGCATCCCAGCGCTAATAGTGCAGCACAGAAGCACCAAGAGATTTGGCTTATACCCTATTAAAGAGAGATCTTCGGATTAGCAATGTTTTAAGCATTTTCCAGAGGGAGCAGCTGGTTTACAGATTGTAGAGAGAGAGGGAGGCTGTTCCACAGCCGGCCACGTTGTATTGATTTTACGTTTTCTGTTTGTTTCTTATCATCTCAATAGATGCCTTTGCAGCATGGAGGACACTGGGCTCCACTTATTAACTCTCCTACATGGTTCATAACTCTGTGCACCAATAAGCATTCTTGTGTAGTTGCTGCAAGAGAGCACCACCTCCCTTCTTGTGCCGGTTTTATTAGTCTGAGGACAGTGTGGATAGGCAGTGAATGCATGCAGCGGGTGCCACCTCTGGTGCATCAAAAGAATTTTAAAGTGCACTCATGTGCACACTGGCTAGATAAAGGGAAGTAAATGTTGAATCTCCTCCTTTAACCCACTAAGTAAGCAGAGAACTACTTTCTCACCGATATGCACTTTACAGTGTGACCTTATTTAACTCCATTATGCATGACCTGATTTTAAGACCATTTGCCCACCCCTACTATCCTCTCTTGCTGGACACCTTCCAGTCTAACTCCACCTCACAGATTGACACCATTTTGTGTGAGTAAGGGCCCCAGTTGCTCAGAGTATGATTTCAATTATCCTGATACATTCAAGATCTATAGTAAATCATGCCACTGAACTCTATGACTATGAAAGTTCCCTCAAGCTGACTTTTGTAACAGAAATGTAGCGTAAAGTTTGTTCTATCCCCTAAATAGCTATACTTGTTCAGTTTTCAAAACATCATTGATATTAACTGCTCTACTCAAATGGGGTGGGGTTTCAGCCATATACAAAAAAAAACCTTGAAAGTCACAATCTTCTCACTGGACTGTCCTCCCACAGCTGAATCCCTTTTCTATAAACATCTCACTTAGTAGCCACTTCACTTTCAAATCCATATTAGAATACCTGTCTCCTAGCCCTCTAGACTCTCTATCAAACTCCCTGCAGGAATGCATATCTCCTCTAGTACTAAAATCCTATAAATCTTGTTACTGGGAGATTTTAAAACATGGATCGATGATCCTAGTGCTGAGAAGGCTCCTGATTCAGTGGCCTCTTATGCCGCTATAAGTATACCTCAACCAGTTAATATCAGTACCCAAAGCGAGGGCACGCGCTCGATTTAATGTTCTTAGACCAACACCTCACCTATTTTAACTCAACATATGACTTTGTCTGCTCTGAGGATAAAGCAGTCTTGTTTACTAGTAACTATCCTTCTTTCTTGAGTCCTAACTCTAAATTTCCTTCCTGAACACCCAGTAGATTCTGGCAGAAGTTCAGTATGAATAAAACTTGAGACATTTGAGACACACTAGTCCTAACTTTAGAAACAAAATTGTGACAGCATCTGATCTGTTTTCCAACTGGATCTGCACAGCTTTAGATGAGGTTGTTGTGCTTAGAAACACCACATCCAGCAGATCACAAGCTTCCTTGTCCTGGTATATGCCTGAATTAGCAGAATCTAAGAGGCGGGATCTCCAAAAGGTCCTTGCTCCATGAAAACTGTAAAAAGTCTTGCATGCGACATTGTCCCTGTCTTAACTCAGTTGTGTATAATTTCACTAGTTTCAGGCATAGTCCTAGCTAGCTTAGAGCAAGCATTGAAAGCGCAAAACGTTTGAAGAAACCTACCACCAACACTAATACCATGGCAACTTCACTCCCATATTGCTACTTCTTTTTACAGCCAAACTAATGGAAAGTACTGTAAACTCTCAGCTCCCCTCGTTTCTTGATTCTACCAATGTTCTGGATCCTCATCAATCTGGTTTCCTCTCGTCTTGCAGCACTGACATGGCCTTTCCTTCAGCGTTAACTATATCAGGGTGATCCATCATAAAAGAGGTCAAGCTGCAATGATTCTGCTAGAGTTGTCTGTGGAATTTTATACTGTGCCTCACCTTATTTTACTTAACTGTTTAGTGTCCATCTGAGAGAGAGATACGGTTGCCTCTTTTTGACACATCGCACACAAGATGTGCCTTAACCTCTATCTGTTCTGACTTCAAAAATGCTTTCTGTGGGCTGCTTCAGGACTCTGCTTTGGCCCCCACAATATTTAATTTTTATGTTGCTCCCTTAGGAGCACTGATTCATTCATTTGGGATGAATTTATATTGCTATGCAGACAGCACTTAACTCAAACTGCACAAGGAGAGCAATGGATGCCCCTCCAAACGAAGGGGAAGATTTCTCATTCTTTCACCCAGTGAAACGAAGCAGGCCACCTTGCTGCACTGCACTATGTAAAGCGGAAAGGGCAGGAATGTGCCTTTTTTACCATTATACAGCACATTTCTGTACTTTTCTAGAGCTGGCGCACTTTTGGCTGCCTAGCGTCAATGCAGGCACCCTTGCGTAATGTTGCAAGGGTGCCTGCATTGTAGGCAGGATTGTTTTTGTGCATAAAGGGACACCTTCCAAGACAAACAAAAATCCTGAGATGTATTTACCTCTTTATATGTGTGCTGCATTCTGCAGCACACATAGAAAGTGGAAAAAACGAGGAGAAATAAAGATATTTCTCCTTGCTACGCTTCACTTGGGGAGGTGTAGCATTTTGATGGATTACCAGGTCTACCACTAATGGTAAATCTGGGAATGCACCAAAATCCACGGGTGGCTGCGTAGGAAAACCGAAGCTCCACCCATTGAACGCTGCCCTACCGCAAAGTAACGCAAAGCAGTGATTTGCGCTTTGTGTGGCTTGATAAATCTCACTCAGGTTTTGCATCGCCCCCGTGCCCCCTTGTGCGGTGCAAGGACAATGCAACACCTTGATAAATCTGTCACTAAATTTAAAGGCTGCATGCATGTGGGGGCTTGCTTGATGCACTTCAACACGATTGAAAATGGTCAATACCAAAATGAATACCTTTGGGAACGAGACGGTCTGATCACAATACTAGTGGCCAAAGGAACGAAAAGGGCAGATGAACATAGAGGTCAGCAGATGAAATTATTGCCCTTGTTGTCACAGGCATGTTGTTACTCACCAACTTTAAATCAGGGGGTGGACAAGAATACCACCCTTTTGTAGAAGAGGACTCGTTACCGCTCACTTCTAAATTAGGCCCCTACATTTCTAATATTCTCAATTGATTACATAATAAAAGTGAGACATGCCGGAACTGGACTCCACTTTGCCAGAATAGGAGCTCTCCAATTTGGAGCATTCCCTAGTGAGCTGCAGGAAGCATGCACTGTTTAAAGCTTGATTCACAAAGAATTTGTAGTGAGTAGGTATGACGTACTATTGGTGCAGTCTTACTTTTGAAACGCAGGAGTGAGCCAGGTTTATTCTAAGACGAAGTCACAGCTAAATATTTATGAATCCTGACCATGGAGTTTCTTTGCACTGTTAATGCAGATTTGAACCCTGGTGTCTAAAGAAAAAGTGAGGATGTCAATTGTTTAATCATTTTTGGAAATCACATATTTTTAAAAGGCTATAATTACCAAATGAAAGACTTCCTCGCCGTTTTCCAACATCTCTTTCCATATTTTGAGATATTTGATTTTTTTATCTTTGAATCTTCACTTCCACTTTTCAGTTCCTTGCTTTTGAGTTAAATATGAACAAATTATCAGCCATTGTGTTGCTAAGTAGGTACAGTGAAAAAGCACTGTTGACCACACTGGCATAGAAACAACAAAATGTCGACGGTTCGACCCCAGCCATACGTAGGTGACCTTGATCCTTACAAGGGGGTCTTCCTCCGAACTGTTTAGGGGGCACCCAGGTCTCTCCCTTTCCAAAGGAGTTTTATCATGTACTTGGATCTGTGTCGTTGTCAGACACTGTGTGATGTATTTTGTATCATACCAATGTATCATGTTGCCAGGAACAGAGCGCGAGATTGTTATCCATTTCAGTTTACTTGGTGGGGATTTTGTTAACCTATGAGCCATGTAATGCACTTACTATCCACCGAGTGGCACAATGGCTGATAATTTGTTCGTATTTAACTGTCATGCTGAACAAGCCTTTCCCTTGTAAATAATATTGTTGATGTATATATTGTCACTTCCTTTCCTCTCCCATTTAACCCTCACCTTACACACAAATTTCCCCCTTCTCCCTTCTACACATTCGGGGCACTTTTTTGTACATATGTTCCAGATGTCTGCTGGATTTTGAACATTCAGATTGATGTTCAATGTGAATAAATAATATTGAGCAGAAGTTTACAGTGTAAGTAATTTAACAGATGCTGTTGCATAAATATCTGTGTTGTTTAAAATTGTCCCACTGGGACCGTTTTTCTTCGGTAATGGCCCCAGCCATGCACATTGTTGTTGTCCAGGATGCTATTTCAGATGTATTTGTATATAAAATCATCCTTGCATCCCTTTACCTTAACCCACTCCTAAACCCTACAATCACCTTACGTCCCTTTACCTCTACCGAACCTAAAACCCTAAAATCTCCCATACCTTCCTTTACCTGTACCCACCCCGTAACCCTAAAATCAATCCTCTTCACCATTTACCTCTACCCGGCCCTTAACCCTAAATTACCCACCTAAACCTTTTTTAAATAGCACAGAAATTGTGGCATTTAAAAAAAATACCTGTGTGGTAAAGTACAGCTTGGTAAAGAATGTATGGTAAAGGTAAAACCTAGAATATATACTTACCTGGGTCGTACTTACATGCATGGTAAAAGCTGTGTGGTAAAGGAAGTGAGTGGTAAAGGATATGTGGTATAGATTGCATTCCATCGCAGGACTGTTCTCTCGTTTCGGCTACGAGCTACTTCAAAAGGATGTCTTTTTCCAGAGTGTTGGTGAAAACTGGTTTTAGGAGATACCTATGATTATGGGAGCATCAGGGAAGAGTGGAATGGTAAAGGTTAGTTCCCAGAGGAGAGAGCAGCATGTGGTAGTGGCATGAGAATGATTTGTACCACTACAAGAATGCTACTTTACTTCTCTTAACTTCAAGAAGATGTAACATGGAAAGGTGGAGAACACTGGACCCTGAGAGAACTGAAATGTCAGGAATGTATACTAGACAAAGACAGGGTACTTACGATATTTGCCCCTGATAACGAGTCCTTTCTTCAACGCAGAGGCAGGTGAAGAATGGTGTGAAAAAAAGCAAGGAGGTTTGGGCAGGTGGCCTGGCAAGGCAATGAAGTACTTTTGGAAGTGCCACCTGAGTAGAACTGTTACCAAACATTGAAAACTTTACCCCATCATTTCAATCCCCTCAGAACGCCACTGACAGTGTGAACTCTTGCATGCTTGAAAAGCCAATTATCTCTTCATTTCCACTCACTTCAAAGCACCACTTGGGGAGTGCCCCTCTGCAAATTTGAGGAGCCCATTATCCCTGATGAGTAGCCAACATGTGAAATCAGCCAAGATGTGTGGTTGCTCAAAGACAGAAACAGGCACTCCTGTGTCCTGAAAGACTATCTTCCCCAAGATCTGTCCATCTTTTGCTCAACTATTGCAGCATCCCCCAAATGGTCAGTGACAGGTCAGTGCCATCTAGTCTAAGCTACCAAAATATCAGATTCCACAGCTGCATATCTCAGCATGAGTGCATCACCCTCCAAGGACACAAGCTATTTGGGCTATGTTTGGGAGACATCTGATCCTGAGGCTGTAGTTCATGCCATGAGTATATTTCATGCACCTCTTCAAAGACACAAACTATTTCTCACTGTAAGGAGCCTGACTTCCTCCTCAGGCCTTCAATGAACAAAAGCCTTTGCACCTGTCTATGCCCTCATATCACACCTTTACCTATGATCCATTCCGAAGATGGGATGCAATGCTCCAGCCAAGCAGTACAGCATGAAGGGTGGGTAACATCATCAGACATAAGCTCAAGATGACCTTGCACTCTCAACCCCTTAGTCCTGAGTGTGATCACCGCAAATCTCCAGATAGTGGACCAATCTCTAAATGCACCTCCACGTTCTACACCAAAGGATATAGGGCAAGTCATCATATGCGAGCAGGCCATAGGTCATTAATGCTAGCATATTATAACTGTCAATATTGGCTTTGCCTAGTTCACAGAAATGGCAAATCAGTAAGCCCCCTCATATCCATCTCATATAAACCCAAAGTTAGACCTCCCCGTTTTATTCAGGGTGTTGTGAGAAAATCTGAGATGGCCCCCACTGCAAACAAGGTAGAAGCCTCCTAACTTGCTTTTCCAATGCATCTTCAGTATGCTCCTACTGAAGGAGTTCGAAGGATACTGTGCTAGAATCTGACTGACTAGGATGGAGAGCAGCTAAAACTAACTCTAACAACCACAAGGATGACGCTCTGGAAGACAATGAGGATACGAGTAACAAATGGTGAAATATTTTTCTCTTGAAAAGGTGCCTTAAAGAGATATCCTACCCCATGAACCTTCATAATCTCTCCTACTAACAGATACATCAGGATCTGTCCACCATCCCGCCACCCGAGATCACATTGCATTTCACCTCCACCATGCACTCCATACTTTCAATGTTCCCAATCGCAACCTTTATGAGAGTGGAAGACACTGAACCATCAACTCCATAATTTCTGGTCTAGATAGGACTGGAGCCCTAGGCCACCACTGAATGGGAGATATTGGAAACATGAATGCAGGTTTGAAAGTGAGGAAATTCTTAATGTTGAAGTGGGAATAAACTGCCTGGTATAAGTTAATGAGTATCTTTTGCAAACTGCATCATGTCGGTCATTTATAGCATTGTCGGGACACAACGGACACAAAATGCGGGTTGTCCCTGGGGATTGCTGATATGCAAAAAAGCACCAACCATGGGTAGTCGACTGTGTTATTTGATACCACATGACTTGTCTATATAATGTACCGAATGCAATGCTAATCCTGAAACATAATGATAAAGATATACATTTAGACATGGCTGAAAGTTTTGAAAACCAATAGAAAGTTTTTTAAAAGGTGCTAAACCAAATCACATTTTGAGCTCATTAGCATTATTTCTCAAAGAATCTATTTATCTAAGCTTAAAGGTGCAATAAATCACAACAGATATTAATTTACCTCATCCTGCTTTTGGCAACATGATCTTCTTTATTACTCTAGTTGACAGTCTGTTAATTTGGAGTCATGTAGGGATATCTGCATTTAATATTTCTGCAGAGCCAAAGTTGTTTGCTTGTTAAGATTTATATTGACTACTAAATGTATGTGTTTTTCCGCTTGTTTCATTTCCCTTTGCTGAAGTTCTTAGGCAGAGCATAGTTCGCATTCTGCCACAGAACTTTGACAAATTGATTCATCGTTGATTGAATATTGAGGCTTAATACAGAGAGTTGAAGAAAAGCGGTACCAAGAAATCTGCTTTTTGTAAAAAAAATTCAGCTCAGGGCACACAATAAAAGTGCACTGGGTATGTAAAGAAACAGAACACCATCCCTGTGATGGACATCATTCCGATTGGGTCACAAACTGAGACTTTCCTCATTAATATTTATGACGTAGGTAGATTTGCGACCCACTGGGAATTGGTAATTTAAAAATTAGTTTCATGCATTTGGAATAGCGACATCCTAACTGTGATTCTGAGAAAATTGCAATCAGGAAATCGCCATTCCCAATGTTAGTACTTATGGTCTACAGAAAAAAATGAACACAGAGCTATGGGCCAGATGTACGACCATAGCATTTTGCGACTTGCAAATTGCGCCAAATTGCGAGTCGCAATTTGTGACTCGCAAAATGCTATGTACAATAGTGTCTCAGACACTGTTTGCGATTCCCAATGGGGTCGCACATTGCATGCCTCATGAATATTAATGAGGCTGTTGCAATTTGCGAACCCATTGGGAATGGCTGGCACTCCCAGTGATGGTGGCATGCTGGGGTCAGCAGACCACCATGTCTGGGACTGCTTTTAAATAAAGCAGTTTTTTTTTTTTAAATGCAGCCCGTTTTCCTTAAGGGAAAACGGGATGCATTTAAAAAAATAAAAATGAAACTTTTCAGTTTCATTTTTTAAGGGCAGGCAGTGGTCCCTGGGACCACTGCCTGCCCTTAAAAAATAATTGCGCATGCATTCCCAAAGGAGAAGGGGTCCCCTGGGGACCTCTACCCGTTTGCGAGTGCCTTACCACCCTTCTGAGGAGGGTGGTAAACTGCGAGTGTTGTGCGACCGCAATTGCGGTCACAAAACATTCATACATATGTTTTGGAGTCCCTATTAGGAAGGGACGCCCTTGGAAAGCCCCTTCCTAAAAGCGAGTTGCTAACTCTATTTTGTGAGTCGCTAATTAATTAGCGACTCGCAAAATAGGGTTGGTACGTGGGCCACATGCTTTTTGCGGTCGCAAACGGGCCTAAAACCCCTTTGTGACTGCAAAAAACGGTCGTACATCTGGCCCTATATTCTATAGAACCCATGCATGCACTTACCCACAAAACACACCATACAACTCCCCTCTTTAGAAAAAAATCAAAAAACACAAACAGGGACAAAAAAATGGCACACATAATAAACAAGCAAAAAAGGTTAAGGAAAACAACTGAAAACGACTACATTCAGAACATGATAACCACCCTGAGAAAATGCCTTAAGGATTCTCAGAGGCCGAAACAGTAAACTTAAGCTACAACAAAATCCTTGAACTTACCAGGCATTCTTGTTTCACGACTTGGAGGAGTATGCAAAGACTGTTCAGTTACATCCTGGAGTACACAGTCATGCTAAACATCGTCAGTCACACTCCTCTTGAACTCCACAACACACTCAGCATTGGTACTAGAAAGACAGGTCAATTCATATTAACCATCCTTGCATCAGCACTGAATTCCCCATTAAACTAGGGTACTCTAGAGACACTCCACAGGTACCATTGTTTAACAAAGCCGATGTTTTCCTTATATGCTTATATGTACAATCTATAAAATCTTGATACCCCTTTTTAACACACATTGGCTTGTTTACTTTTACAAGGCCTCCCAGAGATGAACAATAACTCTTTCCCTTCCTCCTATGTGCTGTTTCTTCGAAATATTCCTACTTACTTCCTGATTCATGGTATCAATAGATTAGGATTTCATGAACTCTATAATGTCGTTCAGGATTTAACTTGGTGTATTTTGAGGATTCGTGCCCTTTAGTTTAGTTTAAATGGCATGAAAACCGTAGTGTGGAGTGGAATGCAATGATACACTCAAAACAAATCCAAGATATGATGTTCTACATCTAACCAAGAGTGGAGTGCAGACTGGATACCTTCCATCACGATCCTCCTAAATCTTTACATAAATTCATTCATATTAGGAAAATACAAGGCTGCACACTTCTGTGTAATACCAAAACCCCTAAAAAATATCATTCAACTTGTTGGAAATTAATTTCATTCCATTGCCAGACATAATAGACGAGGGGTTCCCCTCTCTGTGGAAACAGTCCTTAAGGAAACTAATGACCTGTTTAACTACCTGAGTTCCACCCACTTTGAGAAATAATCAATCTCTAGGATCGTATACAGATTACTGGGTGACCAACTCTCATAAGGATCTAACAAATACATGGCTAACTCCTTCTATGGTGCAGATAAAAGCTTATCAAAAACAATCTCAGAGTGAAATATATTTAAACCTTTGTCTGAAATGGAACATTGACTCGACTTTTTCACAAAGACTTATATTTAGTGGTTCATACCTGGCATCCAATACCATGCCCACACTCTGTCCTGCCATTGTAACCACTATATGATAATGATATCATTTGTGTGCGCATAGCCTCTAGTGGTATAAAACATCTCCTTCATTAACAAATCATTTTCCAAGCAATTTTTTTCACAACGTTAAAATCTGTGCGAAATGCATTTTCCTAGGGCCAACCAGAAAGGAGAAATTCCTTCATTTTCTGCCAGGGGTTGAAGCCCTCAGCCATGACCCTGCCCCCTTCCCCACCCGTGTTCCTGAGACCTTGATTGATGTTTGGGAAACCTCACACTTAAGCATTCATAACTTTTTTCCACTGAGGTATCCGGGCCCAATTTTTTTCTTTTTTTTGCCACGTCCTGGAGGCACTAAGGGGCAGATTTACGAGCCCCCTGCGCCACCAGTACGTCACTTTTCATGACGTACTGGTGGCGCAGGGGGCTGCTCCATATTTACAAGGAGAGGAAAAGCCACCCTGCGTGACTTTTCCTCTCCTTATAAATACGGCCCCTTCACACGCAGCACTTTGCGGTGAAGGGGCGTTCCATGGGTGTTGCTGTGGGTGTTCCCACGCAACACTCATGGAACAAGACACATCTCCAGAATTACGAGAAATCGTAACTCTGGAGATGCGTCTGAAGCTACGCCACCGTAGAGGTGGCGTAGCGAGCGCACCGAGGAGAAATGTTTTCATTTCTCCTCGTTTTTCCCCTTTCAATGCGTGCTGCATTCTGCAGCACGCATTGAAAGAGGAAAATGGTTGTAGTGATTGTTTTTGTGCAGGAAGGTGCCCTTTCCTGCACAAAAACAATCTCCCCACGACGCAGGCATCCTTGCACCATGGTGCAAGGGTGCCTGCGCCGGCGCATGTCTGCAGTTTGTGCGCCAGCGCAGGGGGAAGCACAAGGATGCGACATATTCTTGTAAATATGTCACATCCCTGTGCTTCAAAACTAACGCAGCGCGGCGCAGCAAAATGACTTGCTGTACCCCGCTGCGTTAGTTCAACGTAAATCTACCCCTAAGGGTATCCAGGGCTTGTGGATTCCCTGCGAGGGGACCTAAAAAAATAGCCACAATACAGCAATATTTGGGGTTTTGTGTAAATTGCGAAATGTGGTGTGCAAGTGTTCGTTTTTTTTCTCTAAAAAATATATTAAAAAAAGGTTTGCTGTGCTAAGATCACCATCTCCCCAGCTTTCAGGAACAAGTTGAGTTGTGAAAGAAAACCAATTTTTTTTATTACAGTTTTTGCATTTTTCTAACTGGTAGTTCATTTTTACTATTTTTTGAGGTTTCATTCAACCTGCAGATTGTGGTGGAATAGATGAGAAACCCATGGATGAACCAACAAAGTTATACATTTCTGAAAACTAGCAAAATTCTGAATTCAGCAAGCAGCCTTTTTTGCACATTGCTCATACCCTTCCCAAAGAAATTAATTGGTGAAATCAAAAAATAAAGTAATTGAGAAGGAAAAAATAGTAAGTGGTAACAATGTTTTATTCTGTAATTTATTGCCCTGATATCTGATTAACAAAAGTAACATACCTTTATGTCTGAAAGACCCTCCTGGTCACAGCAAGATATATAGTGTTTGTTAGCTGTCTAAAAACATATGACACCCAGAGCCAACAAATGAGATGAAGCTTATAATTAATTTTTCATTGCGTACCAATCCTACATGATTTCATAAGGTAAAATCTATTGAATTAAAAATGACTATGAAGAAAGCGCATGTGTTTTTGAAATGTGCACAAGATTCTGAGTTTAGCAATAATGGCTATATGCACACCTCTGGATTTGAGGTTACTCACACTATCATGTAATTCAGAAGGCACTTTCAAAACATTTTCTTTTTAGCACCCTGGATTTAATTTGAAAGCCAAAAATGGAGAGTAATCCAATTAATAATAACAAATGCAATACTGTTGTGTTTTTCCACACTTCTCTCTATAAAAACGTTATCCTAGTTGTATGGGGAGGCTATCGCCCGCAACAGGAAAGGCCCCAAAACACGACATAAATACATAAAATTTGTGGCATATAAAAAATTCCCTTTTTGGAGATGTGGGTAGCTGTGGAATTTGGGCTGTGCTCCGCTGCCAACCAGATAAAAATAACCAAAACCAGACATTTCTGAAAACTAGATACCCTGGGGCACTGGTTCCTTGATTTTAGTGATCCTGGTTTTAGTCCTTCCCTGACCCTAGTCCTGCTAGCTTTGCTCCTTCCTGGCTGTCCATGGTTCTGGCCCTTCCTTCTGTCGGTCCCTTCTGCTCCTCTGAGATCTTCTTTGTCCTAGTCCTACTGATCCTACCTGATCTGTGCATCCTCCTCCACCTGGCCATTCTGAGCTGGTTATCCTTTGTCTGATACCCCTAGCCCTCCAGGTCTGGGCCATCCAGATCACCTTGGCTTGGTTTCCTGCCAACCTGTTCCACCTGGTACTGCATGTACTGATCCTAGTTGGCCATAATGGGTTCTATTGGGCCTGGTCATCTTGGTCCGGTTCTGGTTGTTGCCTTGGTCCTCCTGGCTGTAGTTGTCTTGGTCTCCCTGAGCATCCTCACCCTGGTTTTGATACCCTTTTGCTCCACTTGGTACTCTAGGTGATGGTCCCCTTGGTTATGGACCTCCTAGCTTTGCTCCTGGTCTGGCTTATCCTGATCCTTCTAGCTCATCTAATCTTACTCCCTCTGGTCCTAGTGGCCACCTGCTCCTTATCTCCCCAGTCCTCCTGGCCCTCCTCTATCTTGGCATGAAACTCCTAGCCATTTTTCTTCAAGTCATCCTGCTCCTTGTCATCCTGGTCTAACTCATCCTTTTAGTCCTGAACCTTCCTGTTCTGATCATCCTGTTCCCCTTCTCCACAATTCTGGGTGTTGCCACCCAGCTTGGCCCACCTGGTTTATACCAACCTACAAGACCATAGGGCGTTTAGGAAGGCAGTCAAGACTTGGCTCTTCCCCTGATTGCTCCCAGATGCATCTTCTCCCACCTTTCTGTTTTTTGCTGCGGATTTTAGCGCTGGGGCCCCCCGTCTATGGGCCAGCCATGCGCTCTACAAATCTGATAACATAACATTTCAGGGCCTCCTTGCCTCGGTCCTCATTATCCTCCTCACCCTGGCCCTCCTTGTAGTGGCATGTCACATCTTGATCCACCTAGGCCTCAGGGCTTTGACCTTCCTGGGCTTATTTGCTAGGGTCCCACTGTTGCTCCCTGCCAGTGTCCTTTTGGCTCTCGTCCTACTGGTACTGGTTATTTTGGCCTCTGCTCCTCGCCCTCCAGGTCCTGTTCTTCTAGTCCTCCCCACTGACATTCTGGTCTACCTAGTCCTGGTATCTATAGTTCTCCAGGCCCTCTTTTCACTGGTTACCTTGTCCTAGTCCCCCTCCTCCTGTATTTAATAGTTCTGGTACTGCAGTGACAGGTAGGTTCTGCTGGTTTCCTTGGCCTGTCTAGCTTCTCGTAACCTGGGCCCTAGGCCTGGCCCTCCTAGTCCTTGTTCTCATTGTTTGGTTGTCCTGGTCCTCTTGGTTCTCCTGGTTCCTTGTCCTCTTGGTTCTCCTGGTACTGGCAGACAGTGCGCCTGGCCCTCTTGATCCTGAGTCTGCATGTTTGGATCCTCCTGAGTATGGTCTTTCTTCTTTATTGTCAGATCAGATATAAAAGTCCATTTACAAAAGACACATGACAGTTATTCGTCATAAAATCTACATAAAAACATACACGATAAAGTTAAAAGTACAAAACATCATTGATCAATTCATCAGTATTTTACAGTTTTTATACACAGCAATGGTAAGCTGTGCCAAGAAACAAAGCGTGTCCCTCAGTTTCCTCTGTGAGAGAGCATGCATAGCACAACTTGGTTTCACCCGCAAAAGCAGACCATATACTAGCAAAAGTGACTAATGAAAGTGTACCAAATCTAAATTTTCTTTTCAGAGCCCTGGCCAAATGAGGTTTAATATAATCCAAAAACTCCTCAAACCTAAATTCACGTTTTAGGGACAAGAAGCAATGAGACCTGCTGCTCGACATTGAGCCATATTGCCATTTCTCTAAATCACCATGCCAGAATCTTGTATTTACAGTGCTAAGAGCACCAGGAGACAAAAGCGGGGTTTTCGACCCATACTAACTTAACCCTAGATTGATCAACCAGTTCTTAATGTATCTCAAGTAGGGGATTTGAAGTGCTTGTTCTAAGGTTCAAGTTCCCCAATCATCCATATGCGAATCCAATACAAGATGGGCCTTAGTTTCACAATATGAGTTATTGGTTTCAGGGAGACATTGAGCCACAGTGGGAACAATGGAGTGCTCTGGGAGAGATTCAATAGAGATCTTATGAGATTATTCTCACCCTTACCAAGAGCCTCCATGTTACAAGAGCCCCAAAGCTCTGATCTGCACAAAGCACCACTACCAGCTTGGGCTCTATAGATTTCAATAGCAGGAAACACAGGATATGAGGATGCACTCCTTGTAAACTTTGGCATTACTGAAGTTTCATGCTTCAGCAAGAATGTACTTTTTGCTATTTGTGTGTACCACGAATGGAAGTCTATCTATCTAATACTGCACTATTCTAATTCTGACTCTCTGTCAAGAATAGTTTCACCCAACATTATTTTGCCCATAACATTTTTGTGAAGCTTATAACCCGTAACTTTTGTTCTCAGGGCATTACCCTCCAGGTCATGTGTTTTGCAGAATAAGGAAAACATTTCTCATAAAACATGGAGGCCACTCAAACTCTTCGAGATTAACAGAGTGTTGTCTGCAAAAAGCAATGCAGGTACCTTCTGGCCTGCCAATCTGAGTGATTGGTTTTATGGTGAGATCAAGCCATAGTGGCAACAACTGAGTGCTCTGGGTGAGATTCAATGAAGATCTTATAAAGTTATTCACAACCTTACCAAAAGCCTCCATGTTACACTAGCCCCAAAGCTCTTATGTATTCTGAGGAGCATTACCAACTTGGGCTCTATATATTTCAATAGCAGGAGACACAGGATAAGAGTCTGCAAGCTTTGCAAGCTTTAGTATTGCTGAACCTCTATGTTTCAGCAAGATTGTACTTTTCACAATTCGTGAGTTCCAAGAATGGGAAATAATCAAATTCTGGCTCTCTCTCAAGAACGGTGTCACCCAACATTTTGCCCCTTAGATTTCCATGAAGCTTAAAAACCGTAACTTTGGTTTTAGGGCAATAATATCCAGGTCATGTGTTTTGCAGAATAAGGAAAATATTTCTAATAAAATCTAGACATCACTTCAAGATTAATGGAGTGCCTCCTGCAAAAAGTAATGCGGGTACCTTCGGGCATGCCAATAACGTGAATCCTTCTCACAGTCAATAAAAAAGTCAATGTGACCATGACTAAAATGAAGAAAATTATTGGGAGACAAAATGCATCCCTGTAAAACTTCTCTTTTAGCATTAATTTTCTCAGAGAGTTTGCAGTTTGAGCCCACCATATATGAGCAGAATTATTTGAATACGGTTGCATTATTGTCAGTAATAAATCATAAGGAACACTCATCTTAAGAAGCACGTCCCACAGCTTTATTTTCAGGACCAAGTAAAAGTGGCCTGTAGATCGACAAAGAATACACAAACGTTGTCCTGGCCGATGGCTATAACTTTCCACTTGAGCAAAAGAAAGTGGAAGACTTGATCAACTGTGCCTGTCCTGGATCTAAATGCGGCCTGGAAATAGCTCAAGGTCTCATTTCCCATAATCCAAGCTTTCCACCTATCAAGAACTTGTTAACAAAAAATATTTTTGGATGTTATCTCTGAGACTGATGGGTCCATAATTCCCTGGTGCATTGTAACAGTCCTTTTTAAAAATGGGGGTTATCTCCTCACCCTTCCATGAACTTGCACAGATAGCATTAAAAAGTATTGGACAAAGAAAAGCTGAGAGGGCAATTGCTGTGTGGTGTTTTTAAGTCATAGCAAGTTTCTATAGAGTCATCAATGGTGGCAATCTAGGGGGAGCAGTATAGAGGACCTTGAAGTTAACAATCAAACCACTCAATTGTATATGGAACTCGGGTCTAATAACTTTAGTACACCCCCATGCATTACCATATGCCAGAATGTCTTTGTATCTTTTGGTTTACCTGCTTCTAAATGGCCCTCCCAAATTCCAGTTTCCCATGTAGATTTCGATGCTCTGTGTGTATTTTTATAAACAGTCCTACATTCAATTTTTTTAGGTCTATCCCCCTATTTAATAGCTGAAATAAGAAGAGACTTTGGGGCATATTTCCAAGGAGTTAACGTCAGCTGCAGTGTCACTTTTTTAACGCTGCGGCAGGGTCTTTTCAGCGCCATATTCACGTGATGCTAAACCCCCTTAGCGCCACTTTTCGACTGCTAGCGCCTTTTTTTTTCTACGCCAGGTCTGCTAGCAGCATTTGTTTTTAAATTGTATGCAAGGTAGGAGTTTCCTACGAAAAACCATTGCGAAACTGATGCTGCTATATGTACAAGGATTTTGGGAAATGCTGCTACTTTTCAAAAACTGCTGTTAAGTCCCATTGGCTGCAGCTTTCTACCGCTAAGGAAAAGCTGGTCTTAAAAATGACGCTAGCACACTGGTAGAAAAGTAGAACAGACCCAAAGAAATTTGGCGAGCTCAGCTATGCCATGGATCTTCTGCGATTGCAGCTAGGAGCACCAAGGAGACCACCACCACCACAGAGGCAGTGCAGGAGAAGGGAGCGGACATACCGCCAGAGGATAACCCTCATTGACCTCAGGGAGGAGGAGGTTATTGCCCATTACAGGCACAGGAAGGAGTCCATTGTCTGCCTCCTGCACTGGATTGCGCCAAGGCTGCAGACAATATCGCAGTGCTGCACCAACATCCCTCCACAGGCCAAGCTACTGGCTGTACTCCACATGCTGGCTAATCATGTTTTCACATAAAATATCTATGTGTGGGTTGCTAATGCAACATGCATTGGAAGGATGTTGTGGTCAAAATCATTTACCCAATTAATAGGTTTTTGTACTCATACACTGATGGCTGCCGCGTACCCACTTACACTTACAGCATTTACTTGTCAGGCCAATGTTGTATGCTTACAGTAACTATGGGTGGACCAGGCATTTGTTGGGTGACTTTATTAAACATTCACTTTGACTGCATGACACCAGTTGAACTTAATGCTTGCAGCCTAGAATAAGCACTTGCTAGTCATCACACAAATAGTGATCACAAAATATGTTACACTCACAATGCTTAGCATTGTCCCGGACTCAAAATACGTGTTCCTTTTGCAAGTAGTTGGTGTAGTTGCCTCCCAGAATGGCCAATCTGGTCCTGTCTCCTAGAGACACACAAGTAGTAATTATTAGTGCATTTATTTACAAGTGCAAATGTTGAAATGGCTCACAGGTAAGGTCCATTGGACAACAACCCAAAAGGATGTTTAGAGCCAGTGGATGTCCAGACAAAGTCCATGTGGGGAACATGTCATGGGACATGTTGTGGAAAGGAGTGCTTTAGTCAGGAGGATGATCACAATGTCATTAGGGAGGATAGGCCACATTGACAGTCCAAAAATGGTCAAGGTGAACAGGGTGAAGTCAAAATGAGGACAGTGACAGCAGATGTTCCCTTGCATGTTAATCAGCACATGGCTAAGGAGAAACTGGGTATATAGCACAGATGAAAGCTACCGGACACCTCTTCGTTGGAAAGAGGTACCATCCACATCTTCCTCCTCTGATGTGTGCAGTGTCTCCCGTGAGGGTGGTTTTGCAGATGCGGCAGCCGAGGGTGGCACACACACATCAGGGGCAGAAGATGTGAATCCCATGCCAGCAGCAGCATTCATCTGTGCGAAAACATGAGGCATCACTGCAGCGAGGCGGATCAGCTGGTTTTGCAACACAGCAGCAACGTCACGGTGGTAGGCAGCCATGTGGGAGTTCTGCTTCAGCTCCATGGACTCCAAGATGGTTCTGATTTCCCCCAGCTCTTTTGCCACATTTCTAGTGCCACTTTGGCAGGGCCATTGTTGATGCCTCTGCCTCATGACACCAGCGATGTGAGCCAGGGGCTGCTGGAGGCCATGGAGAGTAGGTGCCTATGATGGCAGCAGTGTAGTCCCTATTGGGACTGAGGCACCCACAGACTCCCTCTAGGGTGGCCGCCAGAGTCTCCATCTCCACCCGCACCTGGACTGCCAACTCCCGCTGGACTACTACAGCAGCACTTTGAAAGGAAATCTGTGGGTCCTTGGAGTCCAGGGTTGTGGGTCGATGGCAGGTGGTGCCTGTTGGTTGTTAGGCGGGGGATGTGGAGACGCTACAACGCTGCTGACCCTCCCCATGTCTGGAGATGATGTCCCAATGAAGTCCAGGAGATCTTGGACAATGGTTGGTAGGTTGTCATCATTACCATCATCGCTGATGTCCGGGACAGGGTGCTGGACAGGAGGTCAGGGTTCATCCTCTGCAATGAGATGTGGAAATGCTATTGGTGATGTCTTCTACATGTTGACATGGTTAAAGCAGTTGACAAACAACGTGCATTACATTACACTTTTAGTTCATAATTGATGCGTAGGAGAGCTGTTACGCAAGGGTATGGATTGCAAATAGCACTGCATTTCCCTTTCAGATGACTGGATCTCAGCATTGTCATCACTACCACTGTGTGTCTACACTGAGTGGATGGGCCCTGTCATAGTAGTCAGATTCCAATCACTGACGTTCATGCCATTTCATCATGACCAGAGTTGGTTATCTGCAGGGTGTCACTCATCGTTTTCATCAGACCCATGCACTTGTATGTGTGCATGCCCCCTCTGGCTGTTCCAAATCTGCTCCTGGCAGCTGACTTACTGCCATACAGTGATGGGACCCTGATCATACATTGACTCTCATGTGCCTACCACACCTACATTATGCATTGCCATCTCCAATGGGCTGACATGGCAGGCTGTTATAGAGTGACATGTGTCAAGCAGCACCCCAGATGCTAGTAGTGCTGGGACAGGTGACATGTACCTACCGAGGGGCATGTTCACATACAAATGGCACAACACAGCGGTGCCAGCACTTTTGCTGCACCACCCTACATCATTCCACAAACACAGGAAAACAGCGTATTCACAAGGATACGGTGCACCCCATGTGTTTTCCCTTACGCTGACACCAATAACAACAGCCAAGCACCAACACAGACACTCTTGTGCCATGGTGCAAGGGTGTCTGCATTGGTACAAGGCTGTTCTTTTTGCAGCGGCGCAGGGGTGTGCACAAGGGTGGCACATATTCCAGTAAATATAGCCCATCCATGCATTTGTGAAATGATGCAGCTCGGAGCTGCAGATTTGTTAGCATCAACGCCCTGCGCCTTTTCACTTTGAATATGGCCCACGGTCCGCTGGTTTACATAACTTGCATTCACCCCCACACCCAGTCATATATATGTAGATGAGAGGAGTTCAGGTGGCCCCTACCATGGCAGCTGACACCTGTGTGGTCAGAGCCTGCATGCCAAGACAGCTGCGTACCATGTAGTTTAATCTAGGGGAGTATGGACATGACTCTTGAAATGTCCCTATTTGCAGGCACTACCCATGGCCCACATATCCCCCACCCCTCAGGTGTGTTGTTTCTCCTGTGAGACACCAATTGTATGCTAGAAATTTGGAGGCTAGGTTAATGTGCATGGGCCCAGGTGAGACAGAGGGGCATCTTTCATAGACATGTGGTGCAGCGCAGCGCCAGAAATCATCTTGCTGCCCCAAGCTGTCTGAATAGGAAAGTGCAGGGTTGCACTGTGTTTACGACAATACAATGCATCCCTGTGCTTTCCTATCTGCTGGTGCACATTCAGCTGGCTAGCACCAACACAGGTACCCTTGAACCATGGTGCAGGGTTGCCTGCTTTGGTGTAAATCTGCTGTTTGTACGCCAGAGCAGGCAGTTTAGACAGGAATGCGCCGTATCTTGTAGAAACAGCTTGCTGCCATTTTTATTTTGAGGTAGGACAGCTCAGCTAGAAGGCTTGTGACAATGCTTTACACCAACATATGATCAAAATGCCAATGAGCCTTACGTTGATGTCATTTCTAAGCATAGATGAGCCAGGTGTCTACCGTTTGTCCTGCAGACAGTACAGTATGCCAGAGCGCTCGGACATAGCTGCCTGGACTGCACAACATTACATAGTTCCCCACATTGGCCCTTGTTGGGACTTACACTGTTGCTGCTGCAGTTTGTCATAGTCAGCACAACTCCAACCACCGACTCCTCAGAAATGACAGTGGACACATGCTCCTCCAAAGGATCGAGCTCCTCCTGGGGCGCTAGACTACCACCGCTGGACTGCAACGCTGCCTGTAGATTGGTTGTCAGTTTCTCCTTAGTTTTGCGCTTGGCATTGTGCCAGCGCTTCTTACAGTCCGTCACTGTTCTCTTGACTTCAGCAATACTGTTCACCTTGTCCACTATGTCCAAAATGCTATCAGTAGACCTGCAAATTAAACCACCTGACAAGCCTAAAACTCCCTGTTTATGCATATATGTCACCCCTAAGGTGAGCGCCAAATAGCTCACAGGGTATGGTCAGTGTATTTAAAAAGATGGACATTCACTTTTCAGTTTGTCATGTCCTGGTAGCGAAAAAAAATCCCAAATTTGTTTTTCACTACATGTAGGCCTACCTCTCCCATATGATAACATTGGGTTACCTTACTACATTTCCCCCTCATTACTTACCAAAATGCTTTGCTTACATGCTAACTGCTTTCAATTCTCCTGTTCCACAGAAGGCCATTACTGTTTTTCCACCCAATAAATCTCCTACAAGTGACCCAAAGCACTGTGCCCTAACCACTACTTTTCTAATATAAGTGTCTCTCCCTTTGTGGCCCAGAGGCAATCTATCTCTTCATCCTGGATTGTTGCTGCTTGTCAGCTGCTTCTGTGATGCCAGATCTGACATAGAAAGTATTAGACCTGTCAGGCTTTGAGTGGTCTTTCCAAACGTTTTTCCTACTCTCCTCCTTTTTGCTGAAATTTGTCTTTGCTGTCTTAGGACTTTGTGCACTTTACCACTGCTAACCAGTGCTATAGTGTTTTTGCTCACTCCTTAAAACATGGTAAAATTGGCCTACACCTGATAGGTACATTTAATTTACTTTTTCAATTCAATTCAATAAACTGTATTTCGGTCAGTATGACCTTAAAAGTACAGACACAGTACATACAAATACATTTGAAACTACAAAGAAAATCAATTGCATGTAGTGAAAAACAAATAATAAAAACAGTAATGAACATTGCTGGCACACATATGAAGTAAATCATTTCCACACTCAATTTAAAAATGCCCTCTATTCTAGTTACTTCACCAAAGGAAAGCAAGGGCAGTGGATATAACAGAGGGTTGATCAAAGCAGAGGACAAGGATTCACTTTTGGAAAGTGCATAGTGCGAATAAATAAATAATTTAAGTAAAAACAGTTTTCATAAAAAGATGACTGCTATTATTACCACTAGTTTAATGCAGCAGTTAGCACGACCTAGCACTGGGAGCCCCACAATGCAGGCTGCTTCTGCATGGGGTTTTCGCAACAATTATGGTAGTAGACTAGTAAACTACGCAAGGACAGGAAACAATACTAACATTTTAAAAAACGTTAAGAACATATAGAAAAATATACATACTTTAAGAAAACATATGAAGTAGAGAAACAATTTTCCTGTGACATAATTGGAAAACCTACATACATAGCTCAGATAAAACTAATCATGTAAAAACAAGACCTAGTTTTAAAACTGGCAAGGGTGACCATAAATAGATATTTTTCCGGGAATTTGATGAAAAGATTATTTCGTTTCCTCCAGAATCATTATCTTAACTATTTAAGGATGCTTTTAAAAATATCCTGCGGGTACACCACATAGAAAATAGAAAACCTGCAACTGAGTAAACAATCGGGATACTACAGTCGTGTTTCAGTATCCTGAAAGCATCAGAACAGCGCCTAGTTCCAAGGTTTCTACAAATCTGCACCAGCCATCGTTTTCTTGCCTTATGGTAGCCAGGACAGCTAAAAAACACATGGAGTACTGACTCTGCAGGGCAGTCACATGCCGGGCACTTCAGGATTTGCAGGCCCCCCCACTTGTGTGTAAAACAGCGGAGAGGCAAAACCCCATGCCTAAACTGAAGAAAGAGCTTTCTAGCAGCTGCCGGCTTGATGTCATCCAGGGCCGGCTCAAAGCTATACCTATCTTTAATTTCTAAAAAGGCTGAGGTTAACTTGCCTACTCGGGGGCTACTAAAAAGCTGAGCCATTTTATACTCCCCATAATGGGCCTTTAACAATTTCCTGGGGAGTGAGATGCAAGCAAGCTCAGGGTCAGCCCAGAGTTCCCCCAACCCCATGCTGGCTAGCATGTGCTTGATATATGCAACCCACGGCAGTTTGGCTGCCCCCCGCAGGTTCATCACTTCTTTTAATTCCTCCCTGTATGATAGAAGTTCTGGAGTAACCCACAGGCGGCGCCAATATAATAAAGTTCTAAGGTTAGATTCATCGGTGATTGCCCTAACACCCAGGTCTAATCGGAGCGGAGTTAGCAGGGTGCTCCGTGGGAGATTTAACAACTGTCTGAGAAAGTTGTTCTCTGTCTGCATTAAGTTCTCAGAACTAGAGTGACCCCATAGTTCTGCGCCATATAGCGCCCCTCCCCTGGCTTGGACCTTATAAATTTCAATGGCAGGACTCACTGGTTTCTGGCTGGACTTACAGAAAACCTTCATGATACCACCTGACGATTGCGACAATTTTAGTGATGATTTTTTGATTTGCGCCCCCCCAATCCATAGTCTCTGTGATTGTGATGCCGAGATAATCGAAAGAGGAGACTCTCTCGAGTGGTTTACCATTTAGTGAAGGGTTTGCTCGTGTGCTTTTAGGGCTGTTAAACGCCATAAATTTGGTTTTCTGTAGATTAATTTCTAATCCTCTTTCACTACAGAATGCTTCAAATCTATTGAGTACCCTCTGAATCCCCATGGGTGATTTAGATACTAATAGAGTGTCATCGGCAAACATCATTGCTGGGATTATACGCGAGGCCAGCTTGGGTGCATCGAGGTCTTTCTCTACAAGTAAATAATCTATTAGACCGTTTATGTATAGACTAAAGAGAGTGGGGGCAAGCACACAGCCCTGTCGAACACCACGTTTGATCGGGATGGGTGCAGTTAGCTTTCCATCCTTACCAAACCTAATTTGGGCGAAGTTTTCCTCATGCAGCCGCTTTATGAGTTGGGATAGATATGCTGGAACCCCCATCTCGTGGAGGACTGCCCACAATTTTTCCCTTGGGACCAAGTCAAAAGCTGACCTCAGGTCTACAAATATTAAATAGAGGCTGCCACCCTCTAAACACACGATTTTCCAGTGTAATAGTTGTAGCCTGAGTATTTGGTCCAAAGTGGACAGTTTTTCTCTAAACCCTGCCTGTAGGGGGGTAAGTATCTTCCGTTCCTCCATCCAAGTTTGTAACCGAAGCAGCAATACACGCGCACATTTTTTTTGCGTAATGTCTATGAGGCTGATCGGCCTATAATTGGTTGGTAATAGTGGTGAACCTTTTTTGTAAATGGGGATTATTTCGGCTCCGGCCCAACTGGGGGAATCTTCATGCCTTGAAATATGGCATTAAATAGCACCCAGAGGTATGGTGCCCATACAGATGGTTCACTGCGGAAAAGATCCCCAGGAATTTTATCTAATCCAGGTGCTTTACCTGGAGCTATTTTGGCAAGGGCTCCCTTAATCTCATTTAGACTTATACTTGTACTAGAGCTATCGTCAAAGTGTTCATTGGTTTCCCTATCTTGGCGGAATAGTCAGTCCCCCAGGGCATCCCTCTATTATCTCAGCGTTCAATATATCTCCATTAGAGTAGAGAGATTCAAAATGGTCCTGCCAGACCTCTGCTTCCAAATTCGGCTCTATCGGTGATTTAGCACCAGAGCCACCTGTGTTGACAACTTTCCAGAAGGTCCTCATATCCCTAGCTCCCAAGGAGCTTCTCAAAACATCCCACTTATCCATTCCCCACCCTTTTTTGGCTTCAGTAATGGCCACCTTGTAGGCCGACCTAGCAGTATTAATTAACGGGCGATCGTTGGCCTTGATGGACAGAACCAGCGATCTTTTGGCATTACGGCAATGGTCATTATACCAAGGGTGGGGAGGTTTCCTACTTGGCCGATTTGTTTTTTTGGGATAGAAGAAGTCTAATGTGACTTCTCCTAACCTGCCATGGTCATTATAACCATCTCGGAGTCTATACTATCCCCATGGTGAGTTATTGAGTTAGATGCTGTCAGAAGCACCGGGATCAGGGCTTCATATAAAGTGCTAAGTTTATCTTGTGACAGGCTGATATCAGACCATCGCACTCTTCTCCTACAATTTGAAAGTGTCAACCTATCATCAATAGGATTATCCATATTAAGGACACTCCCAGGATTGAGCTCTTTTAGTTCAAGTACTAACGCATAATGGTCACTGTCTAACCGTGGAATAACCTTAAAATCTATTAACCTGTCCCAGGATTTGGAGTCAATTAAAATATAATCTAATAGAGAGCCACGCTCATTTCTATGGAAGGTATAACTACTCGATGTGTCAGACAAAGTTCTACCATTGCAAGCTCTTAGGGAATGTTTCAAAGCAAGGCAGTTCATCTGGATCACCAGGGGGGACCATTTTTTGACTGGTGAACACCTGGTCTCCGGGATTGCCCAAAATTTATCCTCATCATATAGGCTATCCTGGAGCATTCCCTCTAGTGGCTCAAACTGACAATTGAAATCCCCTCCTAGGATCACCATATGTTTATCTGCAATGGTCGCTAAAAACGTAGTTAGTTCTTCCAACGTTTTAGACTCCTTACCCTGGGCGGTTGGTCTAGAGTACACGTTTAAAAGAGCTACCGAAATCTTTGATGGAAACTGCAGCATAACACACAAAATATCGTTAGATACTGTGTCAATCTGCTTGGCCGTACAACCTAAATGAACTCCCACCCATGTGCTAAGGCCTCCCGATGGTCTCCCTTTACCCCCTGATGTTGCAGGAATACTGAAAGTGGCAAAACCCAATTTGGAAACATCCCCTCTGGCCCATGTCTCCTGGAACATGCAGATCTCGTATTGGCTAATAAAGAGACCCCAATTTGGGTCATCTAACTTTTTATTCAGACCCGCAATGTTCCACGATAAAACCCTTGTCTTTGGGCAATTGGGGCAGTTCAGTTTGTTAGCCACTAAAGGTGATGATTGCGGTATGGCCTTTCTCTTCACACTTTCGTCCATCAGATCGGACCCTCTGGTTAGCGAGAATTTTAGATTATCCCTCAGTACCATGTCACAGCCATCGTGGGCGCAGCCAGGGGAGCCGCTCATGCTCCCACAGGCTTTACCTTCCCCACGCGGCGTGCAAGGTCCTATATCACTAGCCTGAGCCTCGATTGCTATTGGGGGCGGGCGTATTTGGTCTTTAATGTTGGGGGGCTGATCCTTGAGTCAATCTACTCCGTCTAAGCTGCTATACCTATTTACTGTGGGAATATTAAAAATAAATTGCCTTTGCCAGTGCTGGTCCGGGGGAGGTAACTCGCAATTCTTGGTGTCATTTCTCCAACCCCACTCATAATGCCTAATATCATGTTGGGGCCTATTGGGGGGGTAGAAGTAACCCAATGGAAGCACTTGGGTGCCACCCGATTTTCTCCCATCCTCTCTAGCTAAAAATTTTTGGGCCATCAACGGGTTTCTAAAATTAATTACTATACAATCTCCATGTAAATCCTTATGTCGCCTGCCTATCCAGCCCACCCTGCGTGTAGTTAAAATCTCTTCCACATGCTCATAACTAAAATGCCTGTGGTTTATAAGCCAATGGATACATTTATTCTTTAATTCTTGGTGGGATTCATATTGGTCCCTTCTAAGTTCAGGGATGCCTGCAAGGATAAGGACGTAAGGGGTTGATGCAGGAGGTAAGTTTATGACTGGAGGGGGAAGGAGTCATTGGTAGCTTCTGTACTTATGGGGGCACCTCCCCTACCTGCTGTATTTTTGTTTGCCATTGCCCTCTAGATTTATGAAGTAAAGGTGGACAATTGGCTAAATTAGAAGTAACCAATGGGGGACTTAAAATGCTGTCTCTGGTAGCCTCCGATGTATGTGTCTCCCTATTTGATGTTGGTAGCAGAGCTTGCTCACTGGATTTAGGGCCTGGATTGGCCAGTGTAATACTTGCAATGGTCTGATCTCGTGTTCTGCTTTCAGGACCAGCATTACAATGGGCTGCCCCCCTAGTGCTTGTGCAGTCATTAAAAAATACTGTCAACCTGTCAACCCTCTCCTGTAAAGGTCTAAGTTCGTCCTTAACTATATCCCTCATTTGGATCTGTAGATCCACCACTAGCTTAGTGACCCACCCTGGCTGATCGCTTGTGGTTTCTGTGCTGTCTTCTAGGTCACCAATCCCAGATTTCCCATTATCAGGAATTGCTCCTGCGGACTTCTTCCTTCTTACTGCTGCTTTCACTTTGGGTTTGGATTTACCTTTTTTACCCGATTGGTTAGATGTGGCAGCCCTAGGTTGCTCGGGGCTAACTGCTTCAATTATTGATGTTTAGTCACTGGGAGAATCAGTTATCGAAACCCCTATAATTTGTGAGGTGCTAGGGTCAGTCATTGCGATTTCTAGATTTGGGGTCAAGGACAATCGTCTCTCAGTGCGCTCTATTTCGGTGGCCACAGCTCCTAAGGCCTTTTCCAACATCCTATCAATAGAAGTTGGTTTGGTGTTAAGTTTGGGCATAGCCAGGGCCTGTTTCTTTTCAACGCAGGTTCGTCTCCCCATTCTACAGTATCTCTGTGTTTAGACTCTAGCGTTGGTTAAAAGGGTTTAGATTTAGAGTGGGCACAGGAGCTTAATGTTACAGATCTCCACTATAAGGCTCTATGGGTATCCACAACTACTGGGATACCTATTAGGGAAACCTCTAATAGGGAGCACTATCTGGGACCAGTGCGATTAGAGTACCAAATTCTACAGACACAAAATTACAGAGCCGATGCGGGAAACAACTTATTTAGCTTGCTTTCCAAAAGTCAAAGATAAAATAGAAGAGGGTCTGTGCAACTCAAACAAACACATAAAAAAATGAGTGCGGAATAAATGTTCCAGGATTGTTCTCAGCATAGAGTCATTTGAGTTGCGAGCTGTATTCACTGTGTGCCAGTAGAAGGAAAAACAATTCCAATAACTATAAGATAAGGATCTGGGGGACACAGCACAGTACCTTGTTTGCAGATCCCGGGGCTAGAAAGTTAGAGGGGAGGCCCAGCCCAGCCTCCTCCGGCCTCTGACGGGCACGGACGGGCCCGCCCTTGGCCCGGGCTTCGCCCGCGCGCGTCCCGCGCTGCGGGGGGTGCTTGTCACTTAAATGGCGCCTGCGGGCGCAGATACCCGCGTCACAGCTGCGGGACTCCTGAGGGCTGCTGGGAGTAGTAGTCTTGCCGTTTCCCTCACGGCGCGAGCAGCAGGATGCGTGCCGTTCACCTCACGGCCCCCGAGATAAAGAGCTGGTGGCAAGGTGAGCCGTTTCCCTCACGGCGTTCATTTACGTAATTTACTTTTAAATCCCTAGTAAAGTGGTGCAACAGGTACCCAGGGCCTGTAAAGTAAATGCTATCAGTAGACCTGCAAACTAAACCTCCTGCCAGGCCTAAAACTCCCTTTTAATGCATATACGTCACCCCTAAAGTAAGCCCTAAATAGCCCTCAAGCATGATCAATGTGTGGTCTCTAAAGAATTATAATTTAAAATCCTTCTTAATGGTAAAGTTGGATTTTAAGTCACAATTCTGAAAATGCCAGTTTTAGATAGTTGGCATTTTCTTGTCCTAACCATTTGGTGCCTGCAGAATGTGTCCTGGGTCACATGACTGTGATTAGAGTGGCAGTTGACATTTGTGCATTCATCCCAGACAGTGAGACACAGTGAGACAAAGGAGGACTAAGTGTTGGCAGGATGGGAGGGGCAGAGCTGTTCTCTGCCCCACTTACATTTCAAAGGAGCTGCCTGAACACACTCACACTCTTGAAGCCTGAGAGGGAGGAAGGAAATTTCAGAACTAACTGTTGGAGGAAAAAGCTAGAAGCTTCTTCCACTCCAAAGCTGGCACAAGGTATAAAAATAGGGCACTCAGAGGAATGCTTTTTTACTTCAGAATACTACCCTGCTGCTTGAAGGCTGCCTTTCTGCTTGAGCCCAGGACTATCAGAGTAACGGCAAGGGCTAGTTGGCTAGCTTTCTGTTCTGAGCTACAGGGACACAAATAGCTCCAACAACCTGAACCCCGCAACTGGGTCCTGCCTGAAGTAGGTCCTACCCTCCAAGTGGTGCTCACCCATTCTTGGACCCTTGGAAGTGGCGCCAAAGGTGGCAAAATAGGAAAAACCCAAAACTTGGGACTTAGAAACTTTTCAGCCAAGAACTACTCTGAGAACTGACAGGAGAGCGGGACCAACTTGATCACGATTCGCCCAAGGTACATCGGCAGTCGTCCTTACATCGTGGTAGCTCCTGCTACGTTCTTCTCCACAGCATAAAATCTGGTTCAGCGGCTTCTCACAGAAGGGGCATCCAGTCTCGTGGAGTCCTTTTCGGTTACAGCCTGCAGCTTTGCGCCGCTAGAGATTTTTGACTTCCAAAAAAGTGACAAAGTCCAAAAGTAGAAATCTTCTCTGTGATTTTGTCTAGCAGCTCCCCTTTGATGACACCTTCTCCTCAGACACCACCGGTTGCCTTGCCTGGCTGAACTTTACTTTCTCAGGCATTTTTCTTCTAAATTTCTTCTAAGTCTGAAGGTAAGCAGTGACCCGGCCCAATCCACCTTGTGTATCCGAACCACGCTTCATTGCGATCTGCAATAACTTTTTGACTTTACCCAGTCTAGCACGACTACCTGGGGTTGGATCTTTGATCTGTTTGCCATAGTTTTACCAAACACTTTAAAAATTCATAACTGGTTCTACTGATTGGAGTTTGGTTGTTTTGATATCAAATAATGGGGCATATTCTCAAGGAATCATCGCCGATTTAGCTGCACTTTTCCGCCACGAAAGTGGCAATAGATTTATCGTCCTATTCACAAGCCTGCGCTAACAGCCGACATCGTCAGTTTACCTGCGATAGCTGCCGCTAAAAACATCGCCAAGGCTGACAGCGACAACTAACGCTAATCATATGCAGAGTAGGCGTTCCCGTCCAAAAACTCACGATAACACCACTTCGCGATATTTTCAACGACCAGCCAGATCGGCGATGCGGTCCAAAAACAGGCGATAAGGCAAGTTAGCAGCAGGGACTTAAGACCTGCTTTTTTCTGGTCTTCAGTAGGGCGAAAACCTGCAGTATAAAGGGAGCCCAGCCCAGAGCCACATCTGAAGACCAACATATGCCATGGAGCTACTAATCATGCAGCTTGGAGACCCAAGAGGGCCACAACACCCACTGCCACCACCCCCAGGACCACTCCCACCCCCAGGACCCCCCCCCGGACTGCCACCGAAGCAGCGCAGAACAAGACAGCGGACCTTCCGAAACGCACCAGCCTCAGAGACTTAACGCCAGAGGATGTAATTGCCCACTACAGGCTCAAAAGGACAACCATCCTCCGCATCCTGACCCACATTGCCCACAGGCTGACTGTACCAACACAGCGGACAACCAACATCCCTCCACAGACAAAGCTGCTGGCTGTGCTGCACCTGTTGGCCTCTGGTACCTTCGAAACAAAAACTGCCAGAGTCGGAGGAGTCTCACAGCCAGCCCTATCAAAGTTCCTCACACCTGTCTTGGATGCCATAATCAGCTTGATACCCCAGCACCTTCACTTCCCCCTCACTGCACAGGAACAGCTGGAGACCAAGCAAGGCTTCTACGCCATAGCTGGCTTCCCGCACATGTTGGGAGCAATTGACTGCATACATGTCCTACTTGTGCCCCCTGCCGACACTGCACACAATTACCGCAACAGAAAGCACACGCATTCTATCAATGTGCAGGCAATAGTGGACCACCGGGGACTGTTCACCAATGTCGTCGCCAACTTCCCAGGCAGTGTACATGATTCCTACATCTACCGACAGTCCATCATCAACCAGCGCTTTCAGGATGGCACCTATGGAAATGCACTGCTCGTCGGTAAGTACCAACGGAACACACCACACACCTCAACACCACAATCATACAACTCACAACTGTGGGAATGCACACGTAACAAAATCACATACAACATGCCAACCAACATGCCCACCTACCAGACACGACAACACAAGGAACTGTGGTAACAGGGGCCAGACATGGAGACAAACCATCCACAAAGGCATAGCCCCTCTGCCACACAATTGCAGAATGTGGGGAGAGGTGGGAACCAAGAATGTGCGAAGGAGGCAAGTGACCCATGAATAAGAATGTACACAATGCCAAGTGTGGCGGTGATGTGCTGGACAGTCTTGAGTATGCAGAGCACAGACATGACCATGTGGACATATACTGCTGGTGTTTGTAGTGTTGTGGACAGTGGACGCAACCATGTTACCTCAGGCAGTGGGGAAGACCTTGGACATGTAGCTATGTCGCCCCCCCCCTGTAAGCGTAAGCGTAGTGGGCTGGGCCAGCGTACGCCAGTCCAGCGTAGGAGTGTGAATAAATAGCCTGGGGCTCTGGGCGTGGTTCACTTCCTGGATGGCCACCAAAGTAACTACTGCGTGTGTCTCTGTGTCCACCATATCCTGACCATTGGCCTACACACACGTGGCCGACAACCTTCACTGGCCAACATTACAATGTTGTTGTCAGGCTTGCGGACATGCGCAGACAGGCATAACAATGGTGTGCCGTAGGAGTGCAAGTGATGCAACCGCGCAGCGCACACAAGTAAATAGGCTCGGGGGGAGGGAGGAGCAGCTGTGAGGCTACGTAATACACATTGATCCCACACATTTGCCAGAAGCAATACATGGCAAACATGAATGCCAAAGTCGCACAAATCACACACCACAAAACTTGTGAGTCTGCCAACACAGCATGCAGAACCACCAATTTACACTAATCTCACTTACCTCTCACAGGTGATCAAGGATATGCACTCTGCCCATGGATGATGACACCCCTCCAAGCCCCGAACACCCCGGCCCAGAGGCAGTACAATGTGGGCCACAAACGCACCAGGGGCATTGTTGAGCGCACATTTGGCATGTTAAAGTCACGTTTCAGGTGCCTGGACATCACAGGTGGAAGACTCCTGTACAGCCCAGAAATAGTGTGCAAGATGATCATTGCATGTTGTGTATTGCACAACATATGTGTACTCACCAATGCCCCATGGATCCAAGTGCCAGATGCACCGGACGATGATGAGGAAGATAAGGCAGGTGGACCACACCCCACTGCAGCTGCAGCAGGAATAGCCCGAAGGAACACAATCATTGACAATTTCTTCGCATGAGCACATCACATTGTGACTGTCCTTAGCAATCATGGAACAGTACAAAATGACCACATGAACAGCATGTGCAAATAAATTCATTGCAACAAACATTCCCTGTGTGCATGTCAGTCCTCTACATTGGCACATCACTCTGACAAGTGTAAGTGCAACATTAAGTGCTAACAATCTCACAAATAGCAAATAGATGGTGGGTATGTCACCTCTGTACAGAGAGGCTGTTTAGGGTGTCATGTATTCGAAATGCCATTTCAGGGTGTCAAATGTAGTACGTAATCCCACTCATCAGCGAATCACATGTGTACAAAAACATGACATGAAGGCTGTCATTGGTGTTCATAAAAAGACAACAGGGTGTCATTTGGGGTCAAATATGAAATTGCGGGTGTCATTTGGGCTCAAATATGACATTTCGGGTGTCTTTTGGGGTCAAATATGAACCACCCTGATGCAGAGATGCACCCTGTGACTCAAGTCCCACAACATGAGCAACATGGACGTAAGGGGGATGGGGCACAGTGAACACCTCAGCAACATGGGAGATGCACACCAGCCAAAAAGCCAGCAGGATTACCTTGCGTGGAACACACCAAGGTGTCCCCTGGACATATATGCCATGTACAGATCACATGTGTACACGGACGTCATCCATCAATAGTAGTGAACAGTGTCAGCTAATAGGTGCAAGGTGAGAAGTCACGCGCCTCCTCACAGCTACCTGTACCCATCACTGTCAGACTGCAGCAAAACACCACTGCTACATCAGAGCATACAAAATTGACCGTGAGGGCACTTACATGGCTGGTAAGGGTTCAACCGTGCCAGAAGGCGAAGCAGTGACATCCCCCCCTGCGGACTGAATCCCGGGTTCCTCCTCTTCATCTCCTTGCCCTTCTCCTTCCCCGAGGTCCATGGCTGGTCCTCCGGGGGGGTTTGTGGGGTTCTGGTTGGCCTCTGTAGTTGCTCCAGCTTCCTCCATGGTGCTTCTCAGTTGTTTGGGTTTTGTTTTTTTTGTGTTTTTTTTTGCAGCTTTTATGGTGATTTTTCCAGCCTGACGTGGGAATAGCAAGCCTGGCGCTGCTTATCGCTGATATTTTTTTCGCTGTTGGGCCCATCGCCACTTTTTTCACGTTCGGGTTTCCTTTTTTATCGGCGTCCCGGTAATTTTAACGCGGACATTTGACGCGTTATCTGGAAACTATTGCCTGTTGCCGGCGTGTTGAGAATACGCCGTTAACACGGCATTCGTTTCCCGCGATAGACAGCGTTATGTAAAATTGCGTTAACCTACGTTGGCGATAATTATCCCCCAATGTATTACATTTTTCTCTATTTTTCTAAATTGGTGTGGAATTTTTCTTGTGTTTTGTTTACACTTTATTACTGTTTGTGTGATGCATAAATACCTTTCATTTGCCTCTGAGTTAAGCCTGACAGCTTTTGTGCCAAGCTACCAGAGGGTTAAGTACGGGTTAATTTAGTGACTTTTTGTGGTTCACCCTGACAGGGATTGTGGTTGTTGCTTGAGGAGGGCTCAGAACCCCTCCACCAAAAAACCCATTTCCTACAGTAAGCAAGCAAAATCCTCCTTAACAATAAGCCCCACACAAGCACAAGGCTTTACATAAGAATCCTAAAATGAGTCAAACCCATGCATAAGAAGTAATATTGGAAAGAATAAAAAACATTGTATTCTAATGAGTGAAGAAAGCATTTATGTAACATGCATTAAAAACATACTCATTCTGCTTTGCAGATATAACTTTAAAGAGTCATATTCAAGCAAACAAATACTCCCATCCCGAAGTAATGCCATCACCTGAAGCTTCTGAAATTTCAGTTTGACTTCTAAATCTCTTATTTTGACTTTATACCGGCATAAATGTTATTCCAAATAGTTTTTTTGTTTTATATCAGTAAACAACTTAGCCTAATTCATGCACTTACTTTTGTACATATGCTCACACATTTTTATATGCACTTACTTTCGAAAGCTTCATTCACTTTCCTGCACCCCATCACAAGATGGCCATCCCCCTGCCATTAGCTGGAGTGTCTTTTTGTTCATATCCAGCTACCTAAATACCTCCTTCACACTGTTTAAATGATTGCTGATCAAATAGTACATAAACTCTGGTATTTAGCCAGTGGCAGATAAACAGTGAAGTTTCCGATATTTAGCTGGCCACTGGTTAAATAGCAGAGATTATGTACTATTTGACCAGCCGGTAGATAAATAAGCACTTTTTTTAACTAGCACAAATGAAGACACCCATGTCATGGCTTGGCCTGGCCGGAACTCGCAGAGTTTTGCTTTGCACAGTTTTGCTTCGCGGAGTTTTGCTTCACGGAGTTTTGTTTCGCTGAGTTTTGCTTCGTGGAATTCCACAGAGTTCTGAAAAACGCCACGAAATTCAATTGGAACTCCACGAACAGGCAAAATAATACTTGCTGCCCAATAGTGCTGCTTTTTCGTGTCAGTAGCATGTTTCGCGCTGAAGCATCAGCACAAATGGCACCACGCGGTCTGCTTGGGCGCGTCCATTTTGTTTTTCCTGCTTTCTGTTATCTGCATGGTGCTGGCCCTGATTTTTCCATCCATTCTAAATCTTTCCAATCCTAGCCCACCCATCCACCCCTCAGTGTGTGTCTTGGTGTTTAATTTATGTTTTTGTCTTTTTTTCCTTTTTCCGTGACTTTTTGTACTTTTTTGTTTTCCCTTTACTTCCTTACTTCTTGCTTTCATTTTTTAATTAATTCCTTCCTACTTTTCTTATTTCCCCACCCAGCGCCATGGTAGAGCATGGGCATTAGAGGAAGTGGCAGCACCAGTATGGCTGATAGCCGCACACCTTGCATTCGAAAGCGCCAACAGTGGTTGCTGCCCCGCCTCATAGCGGAGGTGGCGGCACTCATTATTTTATGTGCAGCGTCACCTCCCCTCCATGCTGGCAGCAGGTAGCAGGCCTTGGAATGCTTACACTCTGCTGGAGCATCAGCTACTGTGGGGGAGGGTGCACCGGTGTGGGCGTTGGAGGACTGGGGTCAAGCGCACCCAGCAGCAGTTGATCCACCACTGGTCCGACATACTCAAGTGGGAGCACGACTTGCTTGACCTGCTGGGCGTTGAGGTTGAGGGCTTGGTGAGTAATTATTTATTTGCTGTTTTCTACAATGCTAATAGCATGCTGCTCACACTCAGAGGTAAGTTAAGTTTACGTTATGAATATTATGTTTTCCAGTTTGAGAAAGCCAGGTGCTCCTTGCTACTTATCTTTCAGGCTGAATATTTAAGATATCATGCAGACTCCTCTGTCCTGTCACTAACATAGTGGTAGCAGAAATATCAGTAAGTTACTGTTCTCTGTGCCTTTCTTTATGTAGATCATACAATCCCAATCTCCCAGTGACTTGTAGTATGCACCTATGTATTGAAAAGGGAGACTGAGTTGGCCCATCAAAAGGAGTTGAGAAGCAAAGATCATTGGTTGGAATGCATTAGCACTGTGGTTCCCAATCTGTGCATCGTGGCATCCTGCTGCGCCATCAAAAGTAGCCAGGGGCGCCACAAACCAAGCACACAGTTTGGGAACTGACATGAATGTGGCTGTTAATTATGTCTTTTTCAAGCACAGAGCTCCAGTTTCACACCCTCAGCTCTCACTGTTCAGTCTGTCATAAGGGAATAGTAAGACAGTCAGGTGAAGCAGATGAAAGAAAGCATTTGAGTCAGTAGTGTGCAGTTAAAGTCTCAAAGCGAAGTTATTTATGATGCTATGGGGTACTTATCTCCAGTTATCATGGAAAAAAAATAATGAATTCACAGATACCAGTTGCATGCTAAGTTATAAAAACAAACACAGGCTATCTGATGTGTTCAACAGTCATAAAATTGAGGCATGGCATCTGCAGTATTCAATGTAAGTTAATGTTCGAGTTCATTCAGATTGCAGAAGAAGTGGATATTTTGATGCTTATTTTACTAAAAACAAATGAAAATATACATAAGTAACTGTAACTGTCACAGACCAGAAGCAGAAGACCTAAAGCAAATGGCATTGGTTAGAAGCACAAGTTCAAACTCAAAGTCAACAGTAAGAACATAAAAGGTAAAAAACATAGGCCAAAGTTCAGAACGAATGCACATTAAGTAAACTAATGTCACGGATGAAACAGAACGCGGGAGGCCCAAACCAAAAGAATCAAAGTCTAAAAATGTGCCCAAACTGAGGTGACTGGAAAAACATTGGTTAAGGCAGAGTGTGTGGTGGGAGACACCTTAGTGGGATGCTTCTGGGAGCCCAGGGATCAGCTGGCACAGCACTGATGTCATTGTCATCTCGGAGCTGAGGGAGGCACAGGCAGCACGCAGCCATCATCTCAGACCCCAAAAAGATGTTGAGAGTGCATTATTGGGAACTAGGAGCAGCTTGCAGTGCATTAATGGGAGCCCTGAGCTCTCTTGGCAGGTACCATGATCTCCCCACATACTTTCAGCTTAAGGAGCAAAGTCCATCTGAGACATAAAGCAACCCACTCCCTGCTGCAGCAGTGCCAAGTGTCCTGATACACAGTGGCACCAGACACCGAGGCATGCTGACAGGAGGTACAGACAGGAGACTTTAGATGCACACATAGTGGGCCTGGTGGCACAGGATGGGTAGGGGGGGGTCGGAGTCATGGGGGTGGAACAGTCAGAGATTTTGAGGACTCAAACTCTAGGGGCAGGAGAGAGCAGACAGAAGATTCATAGACAGCGTAGACAAGGCATGCCTGCAGTGACATGAGTTGTGAGTGTCCACACATGAGGCTTGAAGACTAAGACAGGAGTCATGAGGGTACAGACAGGAGGTATGAGGGCATAGACAAGATACCTAAAGACACAGACAAGAGAGGGGCAAGATGGCCGCGGTCAGCTCAGACGTGTGAGCTGGCGGCTCCTGTGCTCCCACACCCGTGAGATGATCGCTTCGTGGTGAGAAGCGAGAGGAGGAAGTTGGGCTCTGTACACGTATCGAGATTGTGCCTGAGCATCGTTTTTTCTTACCGGCATGTTTGGATTTGCCGCGATTGCATTCCTAGTGCGCCTACGAAGAATTCGCTGTGGATACATTCTATCCTTAAGGGGCCGGCAGTGGACGCTGGGACGCTCAGTTACAACAGTTTCAGGCAAGAGTACTGGAGGCTCGAGAGCAGGGATTTGGAGCACGACGCCGTCGATAATGCCACCCAAAGGCAGAAGAGGGAAAAACCGGCTCCCGGTCGATGCCGGCGTTGCAGTAAAGGCTGCGGAGACTTCAGAGACACTGAGCGGTAAGAAAGTTTCAAAGGTCAGCGGCAAGGTGACTAAGGGGAAAGCGCTATCAGCATCAGCTCCAGCGCTATGATCAGCCCCGGTAAGCGAACTATCCCCCAATTGTTTTCGGCTGGCAGAGACAGGAAAAAGGCTGCTCAGATCTCTCAGACTACGCAAATGGAAAACCTCTCTGTGACACTAGGCTATGAGGAAGACGCTGAGTCCTTGAGGGAGCAGGAAGTATTGGAGGACAATTCTGGTATGCTCCTCCTTAGCCACTCTGCCTCTGTGAGAGAGGTCAGCCCCATTCCTGGCAGCAGTATTGACACGGGGAATGGCTTGAGTTTAGAGGCTGTACTGGACCGGGCAGGAGTGATCAATGCGGGGCTGGAGCTGGAGAAATCGGTGTGTCCTGGTATGGCTATAGCTTTTAAACCGAGTTTTGTCATTGAGGAAAGAAGTGATGCAGGCTCTGCTGGAATTTTTATGGCGGAGAGATTGTGAGTGAAGGATCGCTAACGAAAGAGGCAGAGTTGGTGGACTTAGTAGAAAAGTTTTTTCATTATCTGATCACTCAGACGGCTCTAGTGATGAGGCATTGAGAAATGAGAAGACCCTTATGAATCAACAAGGGGATGAGTTAAGTGAATGCAGTAGCACACTTCCCGAGGATACGGGAGGGGACTCATCGGGGGGCAGCCCACAGACATTGTGCAAGAAAAGGGCTTTGTTGGAAGATTCTCGACATCTTGGCAACTCTCTTTCATCTGAGTTAAATATAGGGAACAGACCCCTTGAGGAAACAGATAGGGACGATTCCTTGGTACGGAGAATGGCAGAACCAATAGAAGATGTTTCTCTGAATCTTATATATCAAACGATAATGACTCACAGAGAGGAAACACGAGTTGAGAGCCAGAGGACACAAAATGTGTGCCGCAAGCTACAAAACTCCGTTCGACGTATTGCTAAAACATGTACTGAATTTACCACAAGGGTTACTGTGGCAGAGGCACGCATCTCATGCTTGGAGGACGAGCTGGCAGCACAAAAAACGATGACAGAGACCCTGCGTGCAGGGAAGGACGACATGTTGTGGAAGCTTACTGATTTGGAGAACCGAGCCCGGCGAAATAATCTGAGAGTTCTGCAAATTCCGGAAGGTTCAGAAGGTCAGGATCCACGTAAATTTATTATTGAACTGTTTACTCAAGCGTTCCCTGAACTAACCCAATGGGATTGGCAGAGAGAGGTGCAGAGGGCACATCGTTTTCCCTTTTCGATTCGGGCCCGGCCTGGTCAAACAGCGACCCTATCTAAACCGAGAGCTATATTGATCACGTTTAACAACTTTTTGGCACGCGAAGCTGTATCTGAACTCGCTCGACCTGATAGAAAAAGAGCTGGAAAAGGGGTCGAGTTTTTGTCAGACCTGATTACTGCCATCAGACGGTAGAAAAGCGGTGGCAACTTCGTCAACTTATTGTGCTATTCCAAGCTAAGGGGGCTCAAGCCTTTCTACTTCAACCCGCCAAATTGAAAATTGTACATAAAGGAAGTACCAGGTTTTTCACATCTGAGATATTGGCGAAGGAATTTCTGCAAACTCTCAAAATCGGATAAGCATTGGGGTTTATATAGTAACTGTCTTACGTGTTAGAGTCTCTTTAGAATTTATTGCCTAGTCATTTTAGGCTTTCTCCTCCTCTATGCTTATGATGCTTTTTATCCCCATCAGTATTACTTTGTTATATATATGTAGTGGGGAAGAGAATAAGTATGGAATTTTCTCGTTTACTTCTAGATCTTTCTCCCTGCTTTTTCCCCCTTTTTTTTTTTTTTCTCTGATTTTTCTGATTTGGGGTATTTCACGGCTGTGGGAGGCACTTTCGGGTGGTGGGAGCATGTCATCACTAGGACTAGTAGTCCTAAAGCCTCGATGTAGGGATTGGGTGGGCAGTTTTGGGGGAGGGGTTCAGGGGGGGGTGGGCAGCATTGGGGGGAAGGGCGATGCTGGGAGGGAAAAAAGAAAAATGATCCATAGCAGCAAAGAAGGGGGTAGTGGTTGTAGAATACTTTTGTATGGTCCTGAAATAATACTAATGTATAATATATGGCGAACTTAGGTCTCCGAATATGTACATTGAATGTATGTGGATTAAATAATTATAATAAAAGACAGAGGGTGGCTTTAGAGCTACGGGTGATCCAGCCGGATGTATTGTGCCTGCAGGAGACGCATATTCCGTGGGTAAAACGAAAGACTTTGTTAGAATTAGGCTATATAGTACTGGTGACTTCAAAGCAGTCAAATATGATGAGAGGGGTGGCGATTTTAGCAAGACCCTTTATTCAGACAACTGGACGTATACTGGCTGATATGTATGGGCGGTGGGTCATTGTGGAATGTTGGGTAGGGGTAGTAACATTTACTCTGTGTACAGTATACGGCTCTAATTTAGATGAAGCTTTAATATTGGAATATTTAAATGGGGAGCTCGCTCCATGGTCCACTCCACTAATTTTGTGTGGGGATTTTAATATAAACTTGACTTATGAAGATCTTCAGAGCTGCGGGCGGAACTATAAAGGCAGAAAACCCAGGGTATGTAAGGCCTTATGTCAACTGTTAACTGACCACGGGTTGATGGATGCCTGGAGTAATATGCATAGGTTTGATCCAGGCTATACGTTCTATTCATATCCACATAATCGTCTTGTACGTCTTGACTATTGTTTTTTATCCTCATTGTTATTCGCTGGGCTTAAAATCTGTGTATACCCTAGGGTGACATCGGATCATGCACCTGTACTAGTAGAAATTCCAGCACTTGGGCGGTGTACAGTCCCGAGAGTCTTTACTTTCGATAGAAAGCATTTATTGGATGGTATCTTCATTGAACATATGAAGGCCTGGATAAAAGACTTTTTCAGATTAATCGGCACTCTGCACCCTGGGGGTCATTTGGGATACTTTTAAAGCTGGGTTTAGAGGGGAAACACAGAGTTATGTGTTTTATAAACAAAAATTAGCAAAGCAGGCAATGCAGGTATTATATAATGAGCTCAAAATTGCTGAAGAGGAATTGGCTAACGGATTAACTGCAGGACATAATACTTTAGTATTACAGAATAATCTAGCTAGGAGTAAGGCTAAAATAAATTTAGAATGGAGTAAGGAAATAGCCATAAAATATCAAACGTATAAAAAAGAGTGTCACGAATACGGGGAGGCCACGGGACGATGTTTAGCCCAGAAAATACGTATAAAGGAGGTTGTACAAAGAATAACCGGGATTAAAAATGCGGCTTTGGCCTTGGTGTCTGACCCCCAGGAAATTCTTAAAGTGTTTTTTGATTTTTATACAGAATTATATACTGGTCAGGATACGGGATGCTCTTTGATGGATTTAGGACTTCCAGCCTCACTGTGGGGTCAACTGAATCAGGTGGATGTCGAGATGCTTGATGAGCCTATTACGCTGGGGGAATTAGAACAGGCTATAAAGTCTCTTGCAGTAGGGAAAGCTGCAGGACCAGATAAATTGCCGGTGGAAATTTTTAAGACCTTTTTTCAAGATATTAAATCAGATATGCTCAAGGTGTTTCAAACGGCACAAAAAGGAGAGATACAGCAATCTTGGGTTGAGGCCAATATCTGCATTTTTAAGAAAAAGGGAAAGCCGTCTGAGTTGCCTGGGTCTTATCGCCCAATTTCTCTTCTTAATGCTGATGGAAAAATCTATGCAAAAATCTTGGCCACACGGTTGGCTAAAATTATAACATCAATAGTATCTGTAAAACAACACGGCTTTATACCTGGCAGAGGGACGGTAGATCATGTGCGTAGAGTAGTGACTCTCTTTGATATTGCACAGGTAGAGGGTAGAGAACTAGGGCTGATTTTACTCAATGCTGAAAAAGCATTCGACCGTGTGTCTTGGAATTTTTGTGGAGGAGCTTACAACAAATGGGGTTTGGGCAGGGGTATATTCAAGCTTTACAGGCCCTTTATCAGTTCCCCACGGCGAAAATATGTTCAATGGGACGCTCTTCAGAGATTATACCGATTTCTAGAGGTACACGACAAGGGTGTCCATGCTCTCCTCTTTTATTTGCGTTGTATATTAACTCTTTTATTATTATGTTAGAACAGAGTAAAAAGATTATGCCTTTTATAGTACGACAAGAGCAGTTCTGTGTAATGGCATACGCCGATGATATCGCGATTGTTACCTCCAACCCTTGTCTTGCACTCCCGGAAATAGAAGTTTTAGCGCAGAAATTCGGTGCGGTATCTGGATATAAACTAAATACAGCTAAAACCCAAATTTTATGTACGTGTCAATCAATGGATAGTGATTCTAGGGTGGTTAGGGAAGCTATATATTTGGGTATTAAGATACGTACTTCTGTTAAAGAGATTGTAGAGGCTAACTGGGGTGATATTATTTGGGGAATAAAACAATCACTCGAAAGGTGGGAGAACTTGCATTTGTCATTAGTTGGACGAGCCAATGTATTGAAGATGAATGTTTTGCCCCGGGTTATGTATTTTTTAGGGCAGTGCCTCTGGAGGTACCTGCCAAACTAATACAGCACTTACAATCACTTTGTGCTAGATTTATGTGGGCCCCGGGAAACCTCGAAGAGCTGTGCGGTATATGACCCTCCCTCGAGAAAGAGGAGGATGGGCTGTACCTGATTTTGCCTTTTACTATTACGCCTGTATTCTGGTTAATGCACGTATTTTGTTGACTGGGGAAGCGGTTAGCAATTTGGCTGAAGCCCCCTCAATATATCAGATGATTTTGGGCCCTGAGGTGAAGCATTGTCTGTTCAAAAGGCTGGATGGTAGCTATTATAAAAGAACCCGCTTTAAGGTGTTAAATGCCGTGTTTAAAGTCTGGAATATAGTGCGAAGAAGTTTTAAGATCCCTGTACTCTCTGTTTATACTCCTACTGACGCTACTGGACTTCTACCCCCGATCTTTTGGGATTATGTGGCCGCAACTTGGAGAGAGAAGGGTATTATCAAACTTGGTGATATTTTTCAGGGTGATGGGAGTTTATATTCATTTTCGGAGTTGGCGGAGAAATACCAGCTGCCCCCAACCCAATTTTTTAAGGTTTTGCAAGTAAGGGATTTTTTGGGAAAACACCCAATTTGTATTATAACTTTTAAAATTGTAGAAATCATTAGACGTCAGGGCAATATTGGGCTAATATATAAAATACTCTTAGAGGGAAGAATTGATGACTTGGAAAAGTATAATATCAAATGGAGAAGCTGGCTCGGAAACCCTGAAATTTCATTGGAGAAAACTATTGATCTCTCTGGGAGCATTTTTATGGCAGCTAATTTAAAAAGTCAACACTATAAAATGATATTTGATTTGTATTATACCCCTGTTAAGATGATGAAGTGGGGGTCAGCATGATGGAAAATGCTTTCGCTGCGGAGCAGATAATGCGGATATTCTACATGTGTTTTACGCCTGTGCTGCTCTAAATTCTTTGATAGGATCTATAGAGAGGTTTCTTTCGGAAATGACAGGGGCTCCTGTTAAAATTTCTCAATCTATGATGCTGTTAGGGATTGGGGAAGAACTACGTCGGGGAAACTATTGTATAAACACCGCTACTTAATCTTTATGGCCACGGCGGTGGCACGGATAGCAATAGCGTCCTTTTGGTTACAGCAAGAGGCCCCCTCTTTCGAAATGTGGCGGGCCAAGCTCTATAATGTATATAATTTGGAATATAGTTTATATGCTGTTAAAGGACATAAAAAAAGGCAATTGGGGCTTCAAGTGTGGGGGCTATGAGAGATTATATGGCACGATAATGAGTTTTTGCCAAATGTAATTTGTAATGTTTTGTGTAGTTATCTTCATGTACAGTATATTATGTAGGACCATGGTTTTTTCTTTTTGTCTTTTTTTCTTTCTCTTTTGGTTTGTTATAATTAATGATGGTTTGTATCTTGCCGCTATGGATCTCAATAAAAAAAAAAAAGACACAGACAAGAGGCCTGAGGACACAGACAAGAGGCCTGAGGGCACACACTGGAGGCATGAACAAACAGACAAGAGGCCTTAACTCACAGACAGGAGGCCATGAAGGCACAGACAGGAGGCATGAAGACACAGTCAGGAGGCATGAGTCCACAAACAGATGGCAAGAACACAGTCAGGAGGCATGAGGGTACAGACCAGATACAAGAATACATAGGCAGGAAGCATGGGACACAGTCAGGAGGCATGAGGGTACAGACAGGAGGCAGGAACACGCAGAGAGGAGGCAAGGACACAGACAGTTGGCAGGAACACATAGTCAGGTGCAAGGACACACAGAAAGTAAGCAAAAACATACAGACAGAGGGCATGAGGGCACAGACAAGATGCAAGAACACACAGATTGTAGGCAAGAATACACAGACAGATAGCATGAGACAGACAGCATACTTGAGAACGGAAAGTCTGGAGTTAGGAAGGAGCAGTCAGGAGGCGTACATAAATCACACTAGTAAAGAGGACAGAGTTAAAAGGGAGCAAGCCAGATGAAGGTTCACCTGGTACCATCAGACTGGTGGCAATAATGTGCAAAAAAGAAAAAACTAGATGGCAGATGCAGACCTTCTCTATCAATGCACCCAGGATCTGAAACAACATTCCTGTATCTATCATGGCATCACAAGCCCTGCTCAGGAGCAAGCTAAAGACACACCTCCTCAAGGAGCAGTACATCACAATGCAGTAACAGTTTTCTTCTCCGAGAACCCTGTGTCCCTCTAATCAGTCATCGATACTGCATGGGGCTCCTGCAGTGGATAGAATAGGATTACATTTATGATTATAATACCTTCATTGGCTTCATCCCATTTATATTCAGGGAGACAAATGTAAGCGTTACCGAGGCCGAGCTTACAACCCCCCAACTGCCCCCCCCAAAAAAGGTAACATAATGATGTGCCACAGCCAACGGCCTATAGGTCAAGGGAGCCGAGGGTCAAAAAATTTGGGAACCACTGCATTAGTATTTCCAAATTTAGTTTAGGAAATTTGGACTAGGCCTTAGATTTAGGAAATTAGGAATAAGTCAACTTGATACGGTAACTATAGGCAATTTGATTTAGAAATGGACAATGTTACTGCGTTTCCCTTTGCCTGTCAAAATATTTTTTAGGAGATTAACTGTACCACTAAACTATTTATTTTATCCTCTTAATTTCTTACATCAGCAAGAAGAGGGCATCGGAGGCGGGTCAGGATGAAGACGGGGCTGCCACCACCAGTGCCGTGGTGGGTAGAAGTACCACCACCAGCGCTGTGGCCGCAGCTGACCGATCTGCTGGCTCCAGTAAGTCCTCCTGTTAATATTAATATTATTTCCCTAACTTTTACCTCTCCCCACTTAGAATAATTTTTCCTGTTTTTTTTTATACTGTGACTGTTTCTGTAGCTGATTTCTTCCTGTCTGCAGTAGTCTGTAGCTTTCTTCTGCTTTGTTAGTAAGCTTTCCCTCTTCCCTTATATATCTTGTGGACTGGTATTGTGAGACTAAAAGAACAGGTTTTAGGTACTCTACTGTGAATATTGAAGGTTCAAGTAAGCTATTCTATGCATGTTTGTTGAGAAGGCTTTCTTTTACTCGCTCATGCTCAAATAGTAAAAGGAGAGAGTGACCATGGTCATGGTGGGCCCCCTCAATGACGTGTTGTATGCATTATCATTCAGTGTACCAGCAGTTTCAATGACAGTGCAGCATGGTAGGAAAATAGTATGAGGGCGGTCCATTGCATTTGCCAACCATGACTACATGTCCTTTATTGACCAATTTATTCCACCCTTTTATTGCGCTTCAGTGACTCAGAGTCATCATAGTTCCACCCCTCCATTATGAAACATTTTTGGTTGGTTTGACTACCTGGCTTTTCTAACATTGTCAACCAACAAAATGCCCAAAGTGATATTTGCAATAGAAGATATTGCTAACCGAAATGAGTAATGTATTGCGGTTGCATTTCATTCAAAAACAATAATAAGGGGAGGCGTATCTGGCATCTAAAATGTATAATGTTTTTTCTAGCTGCACAGACCACCAGTGCCAGCAGCAGCAATAGTGCACCAGACGCGGAGGTGGTTGTAGGGGTAGTTGAAGGGGTAATCCCGGCGGTGGCAGGGATGGGCAGTGGTAAGTCATGTTGCTTGCTTATTGACAATTACTAGTATACCCACTGTATTTGTTAAGCAAAGCAGATATGTATACCACCCATCATCATTCATCACCTCCTGCCCATGGCATTTCGGCACCCATGATCTAATTGCAGCATGGTTCAATTTGGCACTGCAGTGTTGGCTGTGCAATGTGCTTCTGCTTGAGTTAATGCAGCATGTACAAAGTTTTCAATGCATTGGAAACACTAAAACAAGGTGAGTTTCCCCTCCCTCCCAATGTCCACTCAGTCACCTCTTCATACTTCACTCCTTTATTCTGCCCTAAGTTCTGTCCCAGCCTATCAAAAAAAATCGAAAAATCCATTCTTGGCATGTGCCATATTTTTCTGTCAAAGAGATTCATATATTTAATGGCTTCCATAACTGATTTACACCTGTTCAAATTTTTCCCTTTAGACATTTTTCAACTGCAGTCACTGACTAAGCCAAAGCTTAGGCACATGATGATGATCTGTGACATTTCACACACAGTAGATAAGGGGTAGGAGGAAATGCCCCACTTCGACCTCCTATAACAAAGCTTTCACACACCGGGAAATGGGGCAATTAGAAGGATATTGATGTTTTAGAAGAGGAGAGTTGACAAGACACACATGTTGTAAAAACTGCCCTCACCCACAAAAATTTGTGGCATGCTTCATCATAGGGCTGCTGCAACACCTCCGCGCAAGCCAACGACAGAGGTGGAGCAATAGGGAGGGGTAGACAAGACAAACATCAAGAGACAAATTTATATACGGGATCGATGGAACGGTGCAGAACAAACAATGTTAAAACTAAAGCAGGGATCTCCTACCTTCCCTTTATTTGTGGATTCCCTGGTTAGATTAAAAAGGTTTTAATCAACCAGTGGATGGTGGTATTCTGGTCTATAATGGACCCACTACCCCTCCACTCTGCAAACTGTCGACATGTTTCAGCCGGATAATGCATTGTCCCCGGCTTTCATCAGGACTAAAGAGTAGATCCCTAAGAAACTCTCCCTACCTCCTACCTTTAGGAGTAGAGCAATGTCACAGCCTGTGTAAATGCTCAGGTCATGAAGGGTTTGTAACTCACTCAAAGAGAATATCCGAGTTTACTTGATACTTGTGTTCGACCTGGCAGGGGAGTGAGGACGGCTCCCTGTAGTCACACATTCGTCAAGGTGAGCTTGTCACGGACATATCGTCCCTCCCGGCGCTGCGTGGGTAGCATATGATTAGTGACACCCCACTAGTCTATAGAAAACCCTCTACCTACCTAATCCCTCTAATGTACCCTGTATTAGAGTAAGTTAAGTTTCCTTTCCTTACTGCGAAGTGAATGTATTTGTTGGAAATAATTTGTGGCGGAGGGCAAGGCCAGGGAGAAAAGTGGGACTAGGTGCTGTTGCGGGGATTCTGCACCTACACAGAACTATGCGCAGGAAAAGAGGACCTCAGTGTATAGGGGTGTACCAACCTACCACCTTAGTGCCCAAAATCCCAAAACCGACTAGCTATAGTGTCTCATTCGCTCTCCTCCAAAATCAAGAAGCCACAAATGATTAGACAACCCAGAACACAACACTCCCGACTCTCTCAGGAATCACGGTGGCAAGACATACCCTTTCGCTCGCTCACTCATACTTGTCCACAGATAAGAATTGGAAGAGTCACTGTAATAGTTCAAAATTTTTATTTTAACTATCGTGCTCTATAATACAGTATAGGAGCCACTACCAGCAGAAAAATGCATAAACTCTGAAAAATTAGCATTGTTACAATTCCATAGAGTACAAAGGGGGATGTCATTATATAAAGACAGTGGAAAAAGGACGATAAGGCCTAACCACCCTTCGCCTGGACTGGAAGAAGTTTATTATAAAAAAGATCTCTGGGCTTTGTCAGCAGACCCCATACCTTAAAGCCTAGATGTAAGGTTTACATCATAGGAACAGCATAGCTCTTCTCCATGGAAAGGGCTCTCTCCAAGTGTGTGTTAAAACAACATGCATCCCCGTAATATCAAAGCACGAGTCTCCAGCAATGCAGCTGTGTTTAGTATGTTATGTCTAGGTGCTAGGGACAGAACAGAATAACAAGGGGCATTGTTTATCGACCTTGCACATCGTGTTCAGACTAAACTCCAGGAACTTAGCAGAGAACGCGAAAGGCAGACAGTTCTCATGTGAAAGGCACAAATAGAGTCTTGCAAAATAAAGTCATGTAGTAACGTGCGCAAAAGCAGCATCATGCCAGCAAAGCTCATGCTAACTTAGCAATGTCGAGAATGACCCTAATGGCCATATAACAGTGCCTGATTTTGAGTTTTACAGATAGGATACTCTGTGACGAATGTGCCAAATAAATTCTATGTATCCTGTTCCTTTCCCTGTACTGCAGTGCATCGATTTCCCCACCGTCTACTTACTGCAAACGGAATACCCACATTTTATACGTGACATGTGTCACGTAGTATCATTATTATTCATTTGCCTCTTTGGAGTCAGGGTAGAATTGAAAAGCATTTGGAAAAGAGAAGGTACAATGGAATTAAAGTAAGATAATTGTCCATTAAAGCTGCACCAGCTGTAGACTGCAGAGAGTAGCAAAGTACCCGATTAACTAGCTAGCATGCCTCTATTAATTTAGCACGGCAAGAATACTTGTACTCCATAGTGCATAATGCCTTACTCATTAATGAGATGTAATTTATTTTTATTTTTTCACACAAAATGTCTGTTTAGTTTTCTACTAGGAAAACCTTTTAAAAAAAAGAAAGTCACCCTGTTTTTTATAATCTGGTGTTATTCTGCATTAATTCCTTTCAGTCAGTCAGTGCTTTGATGTGAGGCATGTGTGGGTAGAAAATGACCCTGTGACTCTCCTAATCACATCAAATTCCAATGGCCCTAGGGGATCAGCAATGTACTGCTACTGAGCCAATATATCATATTAAACAAGTGTTTGCACAGAGCATTGTTTACAATTTGTCTTTTTTCTTTCTTGATATAGCTACTCCTGCTGGTCCACCACCGACATGGCAGGAGATAGCAGCCCAGCTGTGGCGTAGAAGGTTGGAGGTCATACAGGCTGAATACCAATGGCTCTGGAGGAGGAGGCTGAGGCAGTGCCATCTGCTGCTGCCCCAGGCCCCAGTTCCTACAGCCAGCTGCCAGTGCCTCCATCCTCCTGGCAACAACATCGCCAGCAGTGCTCGCAGCTGGTAGCCACCTGCACCACCACTGCTGGAACCCCCACCACCCAGGCCACCAGTTTCAATGCCTTGTGCTGCGCAAGCTGGTGCAGTTACGCTGTGAGATGGCATGCCTTGAGGCCCAACAGCAAGAACTGCGGACCCGAAATGAAAAAGCCCTCCTCTGAGCCCTTTTTTAATTTTTGTTTTGGTGGGAGGGACGTTTCTTGTGGTTGGAGAGGGTGGGAATTGGGAAGGGCAGGACTTTCTTTTGGACTCTTCATTGGATGTTTGGTCATTGGTCGGACAATATTTATTTGTTTGGGGAGAGAGGCTGGCCTTTTATTGGTGGAAAGGGTAGGTTTTCTTGTTAAAAAGTAAAGGGAAAAATATTCTATTATTCTTATATCATAATGAAGTCGTTTTTTTTGTTTTACTTTTACTTTGCACTACTGCTTTTTTGCACAGCCTGTTTTTTCAATCTGCCTATCAAAGTGTACACTAGTTAGTTATAGTTAGTTTACCCTTGTCCTACTACCCTTTGTAACTATATACACCATTAGGGAGGAATGCCACCATTGCCTATATTGCCTACAACAACCTAGATAAACAATTGCTTATCTGAAGTAGATGTTAGTTGCTTACTAACTAAATTAGTTCAGTTCTCTCCATAGTTCTCTTACCTGAATAGATGAAGCGATGGCTGCTACCTCTATTAATCCTCCAAAACCTTACTGCAGGGTTTCCCAAGGTGCTTTCTTAATAGTGGTGCTAATAGTAGCAGGCCAGTAGAAGTGAAGGCATCACAAGCACACAAGTGAGGTCCCACTGCCACCTAGGTGAGCTCCAACTGTAGGGTTAATAAAAAGGATTATCTATCAAAGGCAACTAAATTGAAAGAAAAACACTGAGTTAGTGGGTTATATTTATATCATAGCATTACAAAGACAGAGACTAGACTACTACCACCATGACACAACAATGAATACCTGATATTATAACAAAAACTAGCAATAGTAACTTGTTCTGAGCAATGGGGAGCTAGTATTTAATTAAAACTAAAGTTACAAAATCCTCGAGTCAAGAAAAGAGGACTCAAAGTATGAAGTGGGCAAGGTTAAACGTTTACGCAACACAAGGCAAGAATGATGATTTTGACCAATGATGTTCTTCTATGTCTAAAATATGGATTCCTTTTGTGCATGGGTGGGTAAGCGGGGCTGGTGTGGGCTATTGCTCAGGTAATAGAAGATCCTGCAGTGAGTTGGTATCACTTTCACCACATCCGTCTCACCAAGTGTGTGAAACATTTATGGTGTAAATTAGGTCACATCTCAATAAATCACACAGCCTGGGGAAGAGGGTTAGGAGTTTGATGAATGAATGGGAAAAGGGATTTGGGGAAAGGTGTGACAAAGACAAACACTACACAACAACAGTATTCATCAGGGCGATGAGCAGCACTTCATCATCAATCTGTTGTGGGAGGAATCAAGGAATGAGTATGGCACAGTTCAGTTAAATGCATTACAAAAAGTCCTTCAGCCCCAGAGACCCAAGTTATTATTATATATCTAAATGTTCTGTCATCTAGGTTTTGAAAAATGAAAATTATGAAGGAGTGAAGTGAACCCATACAGTTCTAAAAATTATGATTGTTAAAAGAAAAACGATACTATATTGTAGGGGTGGGTGGAGTTCCTGCAGTTGCACTACGGGTGCTTTGATCCAAGCAGCACTGCCTTTGCAATGCATTCGTAAAAGAAAGCATTAAGTCGCCTGCGTCGGTGTAAACCTGCAAGACTGGGAATGCTCATCTTGTACTCTCAGGGCGCAGAGCTGAGCCCCAGAGTTTCTATATCAGCAACGTTAAATTTAAAGGCTTCAAACACAGCTATTTCCAAGTCAATGTCAGTCTAAGAGCGCTGTCCAGACAAAGTCAATAAAAGTCCATGCCAGACCTCTGCTAATAAACAAACATGACACGGCCTAGATAGGGGAGCACCCCACACTCACCCCAAGCAGCTCCAGCAGATGATCAGACACTGCACTCCACAGCACACACGCAGGGGTCCATGCCTCTCAAGGTCAAAGAAGTATGCAGCCCAGGAGGACCCCCAGGGACATGGGGCCATGATGTTCACCACACTGCTTTTGCCTGAAGAAGACAGAGCCCCGACTACAGAAAACCACAGCCTCTTCCTCATCCTGTTGACCACTGCCAGCCAACCTGCGACTGTGCAGAAGTGAGAGTGGACAAGTCCTCAGAGAAGTACATGCCAGAGCCAGGCACAATATTACTGGCCAGCATTTTCAGTCTGTTGCAACCCCAACGAGCAGCACACAATGCACCTGCAGAGATGAACATCGTATGCACACTGTCTCTCCAACCTACACACAAATTTGCAACCTCCGGCACCTTAAAAACCAAAGCCCGAGTGACTTAAGCCACAAAACTGCACTGCTTGTCACCAGAGAAAATGAAACTGAAATAAAAAAGCAATCCTCAGTCAGTTTCAAAATCAAACTGGTCTCTTTCTCTTTTTTGGGTTTTATTTATCAGGAAGGGGAAACATGCATGAATCCACTTTTTAAACTTCAAAAATGAAATAATGTTTGAAACAAAATGAGTTTGCTACATATGGTATAAATAGCAGAAAATTGTGCAAAATAATCACTCTTTCGGTTTTAGTTACAGTTCTATAATCCATTTGAATGTTTTAGTTTTTGTAGATAATGCATTTGTTACACATGCTTTCAAAATCCATTCCATTTCTGTAATAGTGCAAAAATCTTTGTCATACAGATCAGAGCTAAATCTGTTTGCACCTTTCCGTAGACACAAGCAGCAAAAAGAGGTGAATATGTCTGGGGCTTTCCCTGTTTATTTCTTTTTGGACGTGTGCAACATTTCTGCAATATGGTGTGCAGCTTTTGGATCGCCAGGCTGAGGAACCTTTCTTCAAAACCACTTTAACCTCTTTCATCGAATCTCCTTCCTTCTTTACTGACATATGGATGCAAACCCTTGTCTGCTATGGAATGCAGACAGTGATTCGCTTCATTACACTTTAATTGATTAATGGTCTTCCCGCTGCCTCCATTAGTGTCAGCAGAGTTTGATGAACTCCTCTGACAAACATAATCCCAGCCCATTGCCATTAAACCCAGGGCCTCATAATAACCTTGAACCTACTATTAAACTACGGGGCGCTATTCTTACCCGTATACCGTCTCGAACTTGACACCCCCATGCTCCTTCCTTTAATGCTCCCTTCTCACTCTGTGTGCCCCAGAAGGGCCCGGGAGCTTCAACTGTGTGAGCCAAGTGCCTGAGGGTAATAGCAGGAAGCATTAATGATGAGTGGGAAGGGAGCAGAAACCGTGGGTGAAGCTCACGCGGTGTAGAGAGTGGTCTGGTGGGGGGTGTTAAGGGCATTGCTAATAGCGCAAAGATCTGGCTGCGAAAGTCTGGAAAGATCATAAAGAGAATTAGGTATGGGGGCATCAAACTCTGCTCTGCTCAGCTAACACACTTGAGTCTGACCAATCACCCTCCTCCTGTGGTATTTCAGGAACAGTATAATCGTGTGGCATGAAGTGTTGGTTCATTTTGATTATGGTCAATCACTTCACGTTTTGAGGCTAGAGACTGGTCCTTCTCACTGTGACAACTGCACCAGCTGCACTGAACACACACTCAGCAGACACACTGGCCATCAGACAAGTCAGCTACTTTATTGCCAGCCTGCTGAGGTCTGTCCTTTGGCACATCTTCCTATACCAATACACCAATGAGTTTTGATCCACACTTCAGCCATTCTTATTTAAGGTCTTTGGCTTTCTCGACAAGCCACATCTTACATTGTGAAATATCCCCTTCTGAAAAAAGAGTTAAAGTGGCCAGTATTTTATTGCTCTGTGGATCACATATTGTGGCACAGATGTACTCTTTAGAAGACATGATGTCTCTTTTCAGCCTCATATTAATAGCCAAGTGAAGGATTAAGCTCTCAACCAAAGCATGAGCTTCTGTGTTATTTTGTTCAAACCTGTGAACCCTTTAGACACCTTTTTTAACTGGTGTTGTAGCTGATGCAACAACGGGATAGCTTGGCCCATCATACTCTCCTCTTGATGACTTCCTGTGTGAAAACTTCAACAGGAAGTAGCATCTGTGTCAGGCATTTGACTAGGTCCCATTTTTCCACCTCCATGGTCATGCTTTTACCAGTTGCATCCCCTTCTCTTTGAATGACATATTCATTATTCGATTTGTACTTCTCAAACAGATGTTGCAAGACGTAATAGGTCAAGTTCCAACGTGTTGGCACCACCTATATGAGGGCTTTAACTAGTACTCTATTAGCACGCTGAATGATCCTCAGCTGCTTCCGGATTTAAAAGAATGGCTGAAATTAGTGCATATTCTTCTGTAGATGGTCATTAAGTTGCTGACTATATCTTCTTTTTAGAGAAAGTCCTTCACAATCAGGTTGATGCAATGCGCCAAACACAGGACCCTGAAATAGCCACCAATGGCCATGGCCTTAACTATATTACTGTCATTGTCGTGGCAACAAATCCAATTCTGAGACCTCTAGGTTGCAGCCATTCAAACACCTTGCTGTTAAAGTCTTCCAAGATGTTTGCAGCTGTTTAGGATTTCTCCATGGCGAACATGGCTACTTTTGCATGCAGCCGAACGCCCTTAAAACGTTCTTCAGCGCCAAGACCTGTAGATAGCTGTTGCAGGTAACCTTCCAGTTCTGGCAGATTTCCACTACAAATTCTAAAATACCCTCTCCTTCCACAAAAGAAAAACGGAGGAGGTCCTGTGCTAACATTTTAGCCAGCCTCCTGTCGAACAAACGTGCCGCTGGGTGGTTGTATTCTTAGGGCTTCTTCTGCCTAAACATGCCTGTTATAGTAGCCTGTATTTTTTTCTTCTGTGGTGTCACTGACGCAGGTGATTTCCAGAGAGAACTAGGAGATGGTAGACTCAATGTGCATCTTGGAGCAGTCACTGTATGCAGTGGTGTCACCATCTGACATTTCAAGGTTGCTGAAGTGGTGATACTGGCACACTGCTGGGGACAGGGTTGCTTTGCATAAAGCTGTCACCCTCTTCTTCATCACCTTCACTTACCACTGTGATCAGAGCAGATTCCCCTGTCTCATCATCACCACCTGCAGCAATTTGTTTAAGGTGAGCCTCCCACCAGATTGTGTGATTTTTTTCATATGAGTTGTTTGGCCTCCAGTACCATAGCTTGAGCCAGACTTACCTCTAGGAACACTCGCGAGGTAAGCTTGGCAAATGGAGCATATTGCAATGTTATCCTCCTGTTTACTAATTGTAAAGAAGTCCCAAGCTGGAAAGGTGAACTTTCTGAGTGGGCCACTGGTGCCACTGTCAATGTCCAAAGAACTGGAGGTAGGTGGGTGTGTCGACGATTGCCTCTCTGCAGTGCGCACCTCAACTGGTAGTGGTCGATGCAGGTCTCAGCAGGGGCCTTACAAATATGGAAGCTGGTTGTGGTGGTGGTGGTGGTACCAGTGCCACATCCCTCAAAGCAGGTTGAATAGGAGGGGTAATCGCTCTGAGCCAGTTTCCATGACAATGATTGGCTCATCATCCTCATCCCATTCCATAATTGTAAGGCTTTCAGGAACTTTCCTTTTCCCTTGCCTCTCTTGGCTTGTCTTGAACTCAGACGGGGTGCAATTCATGTCCAGATCATCTAAAGGGGGGCTTGGAGAAGATGGTTGAGAACCCTTCCTTTTTCTTGCTGGAGATCTGGAAGCCAATGGTTCTAAAAGGGGAGGTTCTTGCTCAGCAGGATGCTCAACCTCCTGCTCTGCTCCTACTTCAGGAAGACCTACTATTGCTGGCTGTGGCTGTTGTCCACGTTGCTCAGTTTCTTGCAACAATTGGATACTAGTTTGTGAAAGAGACAAATCCAATTCATAGTCACTGCTGGTTGGCTACACCATGATTGCACTGCACCATGAATGCAGTGGCTGCCTCGCTGAGAGATATTGGCTTGGTCTTAGGTTGGGGTGGTGCCGTTGATGCGGGAGTGCTGCTCCTAGCTGCCTCTCCATAGGTCAGTGCGGCAGGCACACGTATCCTGAAAAAGGTTTTGTCAGCACACCAATGGTGGAAATCAACTTCTTCTCCTCATTGGCCACTTACTTGGCAGTACCTTTCTTTGGGGCCATCTTGAAGCTGTCAGTTGGCAGTGGCACATAGCTGCACAAGCGGAAGAGAGTGGAGGATTCATGTCACGTGTTGTGTGGTCACTTCACTTTGTAAGAGCCTGCTGTCTGACAGTACTGTTGGTGATGTCTCTTGTGCACCTGAAAGCAAACAAGCAAGAGAAACATTTAGGGAAATGTGGAATTGTTGCAGCTTGAATTAATACAGACAAAGACAATATAATTTAGTGTGGTTACCTAAGTTATTATCCTAAATAATTAACAACAATAGTGTATCCATTTTAAAATCAAACCACACCACCACAATAACATATTATTTTATTTTCAATCTGGATAACAACATACAGATGTAACTGTTTGCTTTATGTGCATCTAAGGGAGACACCTGTGGCAGTCAGGGAGGTGCAGGGGAAAATTGAATAATCCTAAAGAAATGAATGCTGGTGTGTGTGCACCTATGGCAGGCAGGGGGTTCAAGGGAAATGTAATAATCCTTAAAAAAAATGAATGCTAGTGTGTGCACTGTGAACCTATAGCAGGCAAGGGGTCCAAGGGAAAATGGGATAATAATACTTAAAAAATGACCACTGGTGTGCAGCTGTGTGCCTATGGCAGGCAGGCGGCCCAGAGGAAAATGAGTAATGGTGACAATCCTTACAAAATGAATTCTGGTGTGTGGCAGGTGCCTATGGCAGGAAGGGGGTGGATTGATGGAAGGAAAATGTAAAAATAAAAAATCATTAAAAGAAATTGGAAATAAATTTAAAAAAAATACAGTAAAAAAAATTGTTGCTGTACTGGGGACGATGAGAGCCGCATTGGGGGAGGCAAGAAGGTGCAGGGGGAAAATGAAAAAAAATGCCCATGATATAAAACACTGTTAATAATATACTCATACTACAATGATCCTCAACCATATTATTAAACTGATATCAGGGAACAGAGAGAAACTGAACAAAAACAAAAAGACATAGCCCTCTCCTATCAATCTCCCTAGAAAATGGCTTTGAAAACTGGAAAAAGGGTGGCTGCATAAAATGGCTGCCAGCCACATGGTCAACCAACGACAACAAGCAAGGAGGCATGGCCACAACAAAGAACACATGCAGGCCTATGGCAAAAACACACTGGCTGGCTACACAAAATGGCCACCGGCCACATGGTCAAACAACAGCAGCAAACAAGGAAGCATGGCAACAACAAAGAACACTTGCAGGCCTATGGCAAAAGCACATTGGTTGGCCACAAAAATTGCCACCAACCACATGGTCAAACAATAACAGCAAGCAAGGAGGCATGGCCACTACAAAGAACCCATGCAGGTATTTGGCAAAAGCACACTGGCTGGCTAGACAAATTGGCCATCGGCCACATGGTCAAACACAACAGCAAGCAAGGAGGCATGGCCACAACAAAGAACAAATGCAGGCCTATGGCAAAAGCACACTGACTGGCTAGCTACACAAAATGGCCACTGGCGACGTGATCAAACAACGACGGCAGCGAGCCAGGAGGCATGGCCACAACAAAGAACACATGCAGGCCAATGGCGAAAGCACATTGGCTGGTTGACTAGAAAAAATGGCCACTGACCACATGGTCAAACAACAGCAGCAAGCAAGGAGGCATGGCCACAACAAAGAACACATGCAAGCCTATGGCAAATGACCAATGGCTGGCTGGCTACACAAAATGGCCACCAACCACATGGTTAAAGAACAACAGCAAGCAAGGAGGCATGGCCACAACAAAGAACATATGCAAGCCTATGGACACTGACTACACAAAATGGCCCCCGGCCACATGACATGGGGACAAAGTCAAACGGTGGCCTATGGCAAACAAACACACAAACACACTGGCCAAAGGAGGCATGGTAACACTGAAGAAAATAATACCATTAATTCAGCAAGGCCAAAAAAGAAGATTAATTGAGCTATGAAATTTTGACAACAACACATCCTCCCAAGCCGTCGAATATATTACCCAACCAAAATACACTCTTTCCAGAAAAAAACGTGAAATACAAAAAATAAACCCCACATTTTAATGTAATCCAATGCCATCCCTGAATTAAATGATGCTTTAAAAAAACATATACCACAGAAACAGTTGTTTCATGTACCCACGACTAGTACTGGGCCTACAGTCTGGATGGGCCATGAGCAGACTAGGCAACAGACTATCAAATAAATGAATAGTGCAAATTTAACAAACATGGACAAAATGTACTGAACTGTGCAACCTTGTTCCTTTGCAACAGATACAAAAATGAAATACAAATAAATAAATAGGCACCTACTGAAACTCCAGGCCACCCACCACAATAAAATCTCAGAATTGAATAAAAGTGCAAATAAATACTGGTGTATGCCCGCTATCAAACAAACAACACCTTTATGCAAAAGTTTTAGAACTTACTTGTGATATAACAAAACAAAGTCCTTTAATCCAATGGTATATATGCAGCCAAGATAGTGATCCTTTAACCTCGAAATCCAAATGAAAAGTGACCAAGAGATGGACATAGCACTGGGAGGAGTCTGCTGTACAGGAACAGGCAGTTGGAGTCTCTGGGGCACTTCCTTCTTGTTAAAAATAAAAACAAAATAAAACAAGCATTGGCATAGCCAATAGGTCTCGCCTTTGGGACCTTATAAGTATTTAGTTCTGCAGCACAATATCCTTGGTGCAACAACATCAACTGTTGCATGGCTAAACACTTATACGGTCCCAAAGGCGAGACCTATTGGCTATGCCAATGCTTGTTTTCTTGGGTATGGAGTGCTGATGGTGATTTATCCCAGACTGCCCAAAACCTGCCAAATTTGCTGAACCTAAATGTATCCTGTGGGAATATGGTTTCCTTGAGCAGCATAACCACCCCTTCGGACAGGCTGGCTCTGATTGGGAACATGGAAGGTTTCTTAAAAAAAATGGAATTGGACAATCTGACCCCTGACATCAAAATGTTTACACTGCTGGCTGAAGTGCTGGACCCTCAAACCCAGATTGAATCTGCTTTGATTACTCTCATGGGCAAGTTTAAAGTTAGAGCTGATATTACATTTTTTAATACGTTGGTGAGTAAGAGGAGTAAACTGGGAGACCTGGAAGGAGCAAAGGTAAGACTGTAGTGATATTCACTGCCTGAGCCTTCAATTCATTGCAAATGTCCTAGTTGAAGAACCAAAAATATAGGTAAACAAAATCCTCTAATGAGTAGGCAACATTTTCTGGAGTTATTTATGGCTATCACCGTTTATATGAAGTATTGTTCACCCTTTAAAAATGGACATCCTAATATCTTCAGAGGTGTGCTATTCCTAATTCCAGCCACCCCTAGCATATTGTTTATGGACAGGGATAACGCATTTAAATATTTTATTTTGTCCATTGGCAAGTAGACCCAAGCCTTGCTGAACAAACCTTTTGGCTGCCTGGTTAGGGTACCACAGCATGGTTATTAGAGAGAGGATTGTCTTCCAAAAGGGCAAGATTTGTATCCATGTGTATAAGTTGTTTAAAGTGCATCGATGATTCAAAGCCTTTACTGTGAGTGAGCTCTAAGAAAATGTAGAGACCTTTAAGCTCAGCTTGCCTAAATGATAGTGGTTCCAATATAAAAATGTGACCAAGTTTGCGAAACTGAACAATTTGTGTTTGTTTATCGCGCTTCTGGAATTTTACATGATTATATGTAAAGAAGAATCAATACAAGAGTAGTGAATTTTCTTTTAAAATAATTGCAACTTATAAAAAAAGGTTTGCCAAACTATTGTGCAATTTTAAGGATAGCCTTAAATACCATTTCTTTAAGGGATCATTTAATAAAACCTGTTTGATGAACGCCAACATTTATAACAACAAGCATTGGCCGCGAAAGCGACGCGGCCGCAAAAGTGAAAGCGATCGCGCTAAGAAGCAGCAGCTGTTTGCGTGTGTGCGTGCGCGTGCAGTCTGCTCTTTTTTGAAGCACATACTCGTGCTTGTGGCGCGCTCCTGCTCGCTCCCGCAAGGTGTATGCCGCCACAAGCACGAGTGTGTGCTTCGAAAAAGAGCTGAACGACGGCTAAAGGTCTCCTAGGCAGCGCATGCGCGCTGCGTAGGCGAGACCTAAAAAGGCTTCTCGCACTACAAAAAAACCTGAATGGTCCGCTGGAGTACAATATTAAATTGAAAACGTCTTTTTGAGTTGCTTTAGCTGCTTATCGAGGAGAGAATCTGCTTGAGGTGCAGCCGCGGTTGCTCGCCTGCATCACGAAAATGGTGGCAGAAGGCACTGTGGTGACTGGAAGCCGCACTAACAGGTAGCAAATCTTGCACGCACTCAGGAGCAGCTGGCTGGCGCATGCCAAAACAATTCTCACACACCAACAGAAAAAAATTCTGCCACACATCGGATGGTGGAATTTAGCGGGAACTCTGCATTACACGCATTCCAGGGAGTTTCTGAATTCTACCAACTCAACAAGCGGAGTGAATTTTTCTGCCCAGGGCTAGTCATGACATTCCTGCCAAGGCGTCTTCTGGCTCAGTAACACCAATGTCAAACATTTACTGTAGCATTCTAGAGCGCTCCTCCCTCCTACCCACGGCATAGTCCTTAGTTTATGTTTACCAGGCTTTCTAGTGGTTTGAGCACAATGTTATGACAAACACCTTTGACCTTTTCCAGTCTATTGCGGAATACCGGTCTATGTTTGCCCAACAACACTTCCAGCTCTTCATCTGGCGCAACCAGACAGGCTTTATGAACATACTTCAGATCCACAAAAAACACTTGGCTCCATCTCTGTTCAACCACTGCACCTTTAACTCTTTGATGCTATCAGTTAACTATTGGTAGACCCATGGAGACTGGGATCCAAGGACGCTAATGCTTATATGCGAACAATATGCGGACGATGCAGTCCTAATTAGAAAAACACCCTTGGGTTTGTAAAGATCACTACATTGTCTATGTTCTTACCACTCTGCTAACAAGTTAGAAATCAACATTGATAAAATGAAAGGAATGATGTTTGGGAGGAAAATCAAAAAGGGAGCCTGGCATCTTCACAAAAAGGATTGAAATCCTTCAAAAGTACAAAGATTTGGCCATAATCTTTGATGATCGGAGTACTTTCAAAGCACACAAAAACTTTAAATCTCTATCACTCCAATGCCAATGTCCATCTTGTGCTTATCTACTCCAGCTTAAAACAACAAGCTTCAACAATCTTTAGCATGTAGCTTTGTTGATTTGGCTTGTATCAGTAGCTAAAGAGATTAATTTCACAATCTATTCAAGAGACTAGCAAATAAAATGATAAACACAATCTCCATTGAAACACACATAAATTAATTCAGCAAATGTAGACATGCATGTACAGCAATGAACTCATACAGCACTAAACATCAGCATCATTTAGAACAAACATTCTCGCTAAAACTGAAACTCAGACTCCTGCAGTGCCACTTTGGCATTTTTCTAACCAAGGCCAATGCCCTGTCGTAGGTGCTTATTATAAAGACAGATGCTGCAGGCTATGCGGATACTAAAAAGAATCAATAATGCACATTGTCTATATTTGTCAGATTCTAAATTCAGCACATTGCTTACTGCTTAAACCATGATTTATATCTTTGAAAATTCGAGCCTCCTGCCAAGCATTAATAGTCTGCTTCGAAGGGGTTCACATCCAACTGAGCTGCTGATTCGTCAAGTACAAGTTACATGCAGAGAAACTTTTTAATTCCTTAATGCAGCTTAAACATATGATATTTTTAACATTTCCACAAGGTGACTGAAGCTCAATGATTATTGAAAACGGTAAAACTATTATGCATAATATTGACCATGTTTTTATTTTTGGTATTTTGTGTATTGTAAAATGTTTAATCAATCATATAATAAACTGCTGCTTACTTATGCAAAACACTGTTCTTTTTGCATTGGGACCTAGTGACATCCCATTATGCCCCCGATGGAGCCACCCCAACACATGTTGGGTCAGATGTATCAAAGGCTTTTACCCATTCTAGGTCTATGAGAAAATGCTTTAGTACATATGGCCTGTTATGTTATGCAGATTTGAAAAGTGCACTATCACCAAGAAGAATATCCTGACACTGATCTGGTGTGGGTCCAGCCAAACCTAGGTACTAGTGGGACTACTCGAAAAGTCAGGTTTTCAGCTTCTTGTGGAATTCAAGAAGCGAGTATGAGGACAACACGTTACCCAACAATAGCCACATACACTTTTCCCATAATTTGCCTGTTTTGAAACTTAATTTTGATTAACAAAATAACTCTACATTTCTGTTTTCATTCCTGTCATAGCCGTATACCTTAATATCATTAAGTTCCAGTTCCTTTTCTCTCCAATGTTAGAAAAAAAATTGCCTGAAATGATGGTGCATGGGAAACCTTAATCAGTCTTGACCCGCACCTCTTTACTGTCAATCACAACTGTGTTTTTAAGTGGTCATCAATACCAGATTGAATTGCTTTATCCTGCTAGCCTATGGATGATACGGTGACTACCAAATATGAGTTAATGTTACCAGATCTATAAATGTATCTATTGAAGATAAGGGATTCTTACTCTCACATCCACTATTGTCAGTTCCTGTTTCAATAAACTTGTGTTCCACCACACCTAGACAAATCATACTTTACTTTGTCTTGTAAGGAAGCATCCTGCACCAGCAAAACCTACTGAGAATGACTCATTCCCATGCTTGACACATTTAAAACACTCCTTCCTAACAGCTGGACATGCCATAAACACTGAAACATGACTTCATGTACCACAGCGGGTGCACCTGGAATTGAACATGTTACTGACAGATTGAACTGGCTAACTTTGTTCCACCAGCTCTTTTCCTGAACAGTCTTTCCACAACTTGCTGCCACTTCGCCCCTTGAGACTGATTGAAAGTCTCAAATAACGAGCTTGAACATTTCAAACACCTTGCTGTGTTGATGATTTCCTCTAAAGTTGGATTAAGAGGTCTCAAAAGTTGGTAATGAATTTTTTTGTTGGACCATCTAATCATCAATTGGTCTTTGATATAGTTTTCTACATTGTTATCAAAAACACAATTGCATGCCAGAAGCCATAGTGAGGAAACATATGAGTTAACTGGTTTGTTTACTAGTTGATGGTGTGTGAAAAAAATGTAACAACTCCATTATGATGTGTGGCACTTCTGTGAATCTTAGGGCCTGATTAAGATCTGGGCAGACAGGGTTACTCCATCACAAACATGACGGATATCCCATCCAATAAATTTCAATTCCATTATATCATATGGAACTTGAAATTTGGAGGATGGGATGTCCGTCACGTTTGTGACGGGGTAACTGATCTCAGTAACTTAAAAAAAAAAAAAAAACTAGTAAAAAGTAACTGATCTCAGAACACAGAATAACATACACTGTGGTAAACAGAGATGACATAGCTATGATTGAATGTGTACCTAAGTGAGCCAGAAACAGAATAAACACATATCAATGTTCCATACAACCTGTGCATGCACTTACAATCTAAATAACCCTCACAAGATACCACAGATACAAAAGCCTGTCAGAAAACATTCTTGTGAGAAGCCTGTTGAACCTATGGGTTAGACATATATTCTGGACCCTTGCGATGACATGTCAAGGAAAGAAGCGTACTGGAACAAGATGAGAAGGGGCACAAAGAACAATGCCAACTGATTTTGGTCTAACACTCCACTAGGGAAAGCTCTTCTGGTGGAAACAGACAAAGAAAGTGGGTAAGAGAAGAGCATAACACGTAGATAACTAAAAACACAATCCAGCAGTTGTCTGCAAATATCTTGAAACTGGAGTTAGAATAGAAAATGAACCCAATCCTAAAAAAGGTGGCTTTCAGTGGACAAATAAGGCTTTGGGCAGAACAGAAACAAAGCATCCAACGTGAATGAGGAGATGAAAAGAAGGATATGTGAAACAGTGAAAGTGCAGCCGGGGACTACAGAAATGACGTAACAGAGTGTTTTTCACACACAAATAAAGTTGACACTTTAGAGACTACTCTGAACAGAGCAATCATATATTATTCCTAATGAGAAACAAAAGGTGTTTTAGCAATTATGATTTGATGGGGAGGAGGCAGTGGTCCAAGATATGAAGGCTTTAGGGAGGATACTGTTAGACCTGTCATTCTTAGGACGGCCTTCCCTCAAACTGTTTGCCTTACTCCTCCATTGTTGCTGATCTCATTGTGTGTTGGCCTTACAACTCTGTGCACTTTTCCACTGCTGACCAGTGATAAAGTGTATGTGCTCACTCTCTAAAACATGGTAACATTGGCCTACACCCAATTGGCACATTTACCACCCACTTAAGTAGTCTTTCAAACATGTCTTAGGCTTGCCACTGCAGCCTGTGGGGGCAGTTTTTAACTGCCATTTTGACCGGACAAAATAAACCTTTTTCCAGGCCTAAACCTTCCTTTCTAATACATGTAAGTCACACTTAGAGTAGGCCCTAAACAGCCCACTTTACAGTGTGCAATATATTTCAAAAGTTTGACATGTACTTTTAAGTTTTACATGTCCTGGTAGTGAAAAACTCTTAATTGGGAGCAATCAGAAATATCGAGTTTCGTGTCTAAGGAATTGTAATTTAAAACCCTCTTTAATGGTAAATTTGGATTTTAGGTTTACCATTCCGAAAATGCCACTTTTAGAAAATTGGCATTTTCTTGTTCCAACCATTTGGTGCTTGCAGCCTGTATCCTGGGTCACATGACTAGGTGTAACTGGCACTGGATAAATGCCAATGTGCACTGGCACAAATAAAATCTATTACTCCCAGACAGTGAGACAAAGGGAGAATAGGTGTTGGCAGGATGGGGCATCTCTGTGAGGATGAGGGGGAGGAACTGTCACCTGCCACACTTGCACATCACAAAGACTCTGCCTCAGCACACTCACAAAAGGTTCCAGACTAGTCTTTCTTGCATCCAGACAAGCTGTACCAAAGGGGATGATGGACGGAGCGTTTGAGCTAATCAAACACTCACCCCCAGTCAACTGATCTGGGTTTAATCCATCATCATTCTTTAGCTCACTCCACCACCTCAGTTCAGACATGGCCATATGCAAATCAGTCTGACCCTTTGCCTCATGGGAACAGTCCAGCCCGAACTGCCAAGCCATGTCTTCCCTGGACCGGAAACAAGCATCCTGGGACCGGTTTCTGGCTATTCAGCCGTCATCAGCCAGGCTAGCTTGAATCCAGTGGCAAAGTGAGCAAGGGACCCACGCCTGGGCATACCCTGCCAACTTAGGGCGAACAAAGCGATACCAAAGGGGATGATGGACGGAGCGTTTGAGCTAATCAAACACTCACCCCCAGTCAACTGATCTGGGTTTAATCCATCATCATTCTTTAGCTCACTCCACCACCCCAGTTCAGACATGGCCATATGCAAATCAGTCTGACCCTGTGCCTCATGGGAACAGTCCAGCCCGAACTGCCAAGCCATGTCTTCCCTGGTCCGGAAACAAGCATCCTGCGACCGGTTTCTGGCTATTCAGCCGTCATCAGCCAGGCTAGCTTGAATCCAGTGGCAAAGTGAGCAAGGGACCCACGTCTGGGCATACCCTGCCAACTTAGGGCGAACAAAGCGATACCAAAGGGGATGATGGACGGAGCGTTTGAGCTAATCAAACACTCACCCCCAGTCAACTGATCTGGGTTTAATCCATCATCATTCTTTAGCTCACTCCACCACCCCAGTTCAGACATGGCCATATGCAAATCAGTCTGACCCTGTGCCTCATGGGAACAGTCCAGCCCGAACTGCCAAGCCATGTCTTCCCTGGACCGGAAACAAGCATCCTGGGACCGGTTTCTGGCTATTCAGCCGTCATCAGCCAGGCTAGCTTGAATCCAGTGGCAAAGTGAGCAAGGGACCCACGTCTGGGCATACCCTGCCAACTTAGGGCGAACAAAGCGATACCAAAGGGGATGATGGACGGAGCGTTTGAGCTAATCAAACACTCACCCCAGTCAACTGATCTGGGTTTAATCCATCATCATTCTTTAGCTCACTCCACCACCCCAGTTCAGGTATGGCCATATGCAAATCAGTCTGACCCTGTGCCTCAGGGGAACAGTCCAGCCCGAACTGCCAAGCCATGTCTTCCCTGGACCGGAAACAAGCATCCTGGGACCGGTTTCTGGCTATTCAGCCGTCATCAGCCAGGCTAGCTTGAATCCAGTGGCAAAGTGAGCAAGGGACCCACGTCTGGGCATACCCTGCCAACTTAGGGTGAACAAAGCGATACCAAAGGGGATGATGGACGGAGCGTTTGAGCTAATCAGACACTCACCCCAGTCAACTGATCTGGGTTTAATCCATCATCACTCTTTAGCTCACTCCACCACCCCAGTTCCGGTATGGCCATATGCAAATCAGTCTGACCCTGTGCCTCATGGGAACAGTCCAGCCCGAACTGCCAAGCCATGTCTTCCCTGGACCGGAAACAAGCATCCTGGGACCGGTTTCTGGCTATTCAGCCGTCATCAGCCAGGCTAGCTTGAATCCAGTGGCAAAGTGAGCAAGGGACCCAAGTCTGGGCATACCCTGCCAACTTAGGGCGAACAAAGCGATACCAAAGGGGATGATGGACGGAGCGTTTGAGCTAATCAAACACTCACCCCCAGTCAAATGATCTGGGTTTAATCCATCATCATTCTTTAGCTCACTCCACCACCCCAGTTCAGACATGGCCATATGCAAATCAGTCTGACCCTGTGCCTCATGGGAACAGTCCAGACCTAACCGCCAAGCCATGTCTTCCCTGGACCGGAAACAAGCATCCTGGGACCGGTTTCTGGCTTTCAGCCGTCATCAGCCAGGCTAGCTTGAATCCGGTGGCAAAGTGAGCAAGGGACCCACGTCTGGGCCAGGGCAGGAAGGGAGGAAGCTCCAGACAACTTGGGGGTTGGAACCCTCTATAAATCTCCCCTGCTTCTAAGCTGCCACCAAGGATAAATAGTGGACCTCAGACCCAACTCTTCAGATCACATCTACACCTGTGGACTCTGCCAGGAACAATGACTGACTAGCTTTGAAAAAACAACAGTTGATGGACAGAATGCAGAACAATGTCATACATTCACCCCAGTACAGAGATCTGGGCCTAAATCCATCGTTTTTTTGCTCACCATGCCATTCCAGTTTGAACCCAGCCATATGCAAATCAGTCTTGACCCTGTGCCTCATGGGAACAGTCCAGCACGAACTGCCAAGCCAGGTCCTCCCTGGACTGGAAACAAGCATCCTAGGACCGGTTTCTGGGTTTCACCCCTCTTCAGCCAGGATAGCTTGATTCCAGTGGCATGGAGAGCACAGGACCCACGTCTGAGCATACCCGTCCCACTCGGGTGACAAATGCAAAACAACAGTTGATGGACAGAATGCAGAACAATGTCATACATTCACCCCAGTACAGAGATCTGGTCCTAAATCCATCGTTTTTGCTCACCATGCCATTCCAGTTTGAACCCAGCCATATGCAAATCAGTCTTGACCCTGTGCCTCATGGGAACAGTCCAGCGCTGAACTGCCAAGCCAGGTCCTCCCTGGACTGGAAACAAACATCCTAGGACCGGTTTCGGGGTTTCACCCCTCTTCAGCCAGGATAGCTTGACTCCAGTGGCATGGAGAGCACGGGACCCACGTCTGGGCATACCCATCCCACTCGGGTGACAAATGCAAAAACAACAGTTGATGGACAGAATGCAGAACAATGTCATACATTCACCCCAGTACAGAGATCTGGGCCTAAATCCATCGTTTTTGCTCACCATGCCATTCGAGTTTGAACCCAGCCATATGTAAATCAGTCTTGACCCTGTGCTCATGGGAACAGTCCAGCTCGAACTGCCAAGCCAGGTCCTCCTGGACTGGAAACAAGCATCCTAGGACCGGTTTCGGGCTTTCACCCTCTTCAGCCAGGATAGCTTGATTCCAGTGGCATGGAGAGCACGGGACCCACGTCTGGGCATACCCGTCCCACTCGGGGTGACAAATGCAAAACAACAGTTGATGGACAGAATGCAGAACAATGTCATACATCTCACCCCAGTACAGAGATTTGGGCCTAAATCCATCGTTTTTTGCTCACCATGCCATTCCAGTTTGAACCCAGCCATATGCAAATCAGTCTTGACTCTGTGCCTCATGGGAACAGTTCAGCTCGAACTGCCAAGACAGGTCCTCCCTGGACTGGAAACAAGCATCCTAGGACCGGTTTCGGTTTCACCTCTTCAGCCAGGATAGCTTGATTCCAGTGGCATGGAGAGCACGGGACTCCACGCCTGGCATACCCGACCCACTCGGGGTGACAAATGCAAAACAACAGTTGATGGACAGAATGCAGAACAACGTCATACATTCACCTCAGTACAGAGATCTGGGCCTAAATCCATCGTTTTTGCTCACCATGCCATTCCAGTTTGATCCCAGCCATATGCAAATCAGTCTTGACCTCTGTGCCTCATGGGAACAGTCCAGCCTGAACTGCCAAGCCAGGTCCTCCTTGGCAGTTCGGGCTGGACTGTTCCCATGAGGCACAGGGTTAAGACTGATTTGCATATGGCCAGGTCTAAACTGGGGTGGCATGGTGAGCAAAAGAATTTTGGATTTAACCCAGATCTCTTGACTGGGGGTGAATGTTTTGATTTGTTCTGCATTCTGTCCATCAAATGTGTGTCTTTTGCTTTCTCGCCCTAAGTGCGCCGGGTATGCCCAGACGTGGGTCCCGGCTCACTGTGCCACTGGAATCAAGCTATCCTGGCTGAAGAGGGTGAAACTCCGAAACCGGTCCTAGGATGCTTGTTTCCGGTCCAGGGAGGACCTGGCTTGGCAGTTCGGGCTGGACTGTTCCCATGAGGCACAGGGTCAAGACTGATTTGCATATGGCCAGGTCTAAACTGGGGTGGCATGGTGAGCAAAAGAATGATGGATTCTTTTTGACTGGGGGTGAATGTTTTGATTTGTTCTGCATTCCGTCCATCAAATGTGTGTCTTTTGCTTTCTCGCCCTAAGTGCGCCGGGTATGCCCAGACGTGGGTCCCGGGCTCACTGTGCCACTGGAATCAAGCTATCCTGGCTGAAGAGGGGTGAAACCCCGAAACCGGTCCTAGGATGCTTGTTTCCGGTCCAGGGAGGACCTGGCTTGGCATTTCGGGCTGGACTGTTCCCATGAGGCACAGGGTCAAGACTGATTTGCATATGGCCAGGTCTAAACTGGGGTGGCATGGTGAGCAAAAGAATTATGGATTTAACCCAGATCTCTTGACTGGGGGTGAATGTTTTGATTTGTTCTGCATTCCGTATTCCGTCCATCAAATGTGTGTCCTTTGCTTTCTCGTCCTAAGTGCGCCGGGTATGCCCAGACGTGGGTCCCGGGCTCACTGTGCCACTGGAATCAAGCTATCCTGGCTGAAGAGGGGTGAAACCCCAAAACCGGTCCTAGGATGCTTGTTTCCGGTCCAGGGAGGACCTGGCTTGGCAGTTCGGGCTGGACTGTTCCCATGAGGCACAGGTTCAAGACTGATTTGCATATGGCCAGGTCTAAACTGGGGTGGCATGGTGAGCAAAAGAATGATGGATTTAACCCAGATCTCTTGACTGGGGGTGAATGTTTTGATTTGTTCTGCATTCCGTCCATCAAATGTGTGTCTTTTGCTGACTAGCTTTGAAGCCTGCCCTGCTGACCTTGCTGACCAAGGAATGCTTTGCTGCTCAAGGCCTGCTCTTCCTGCACCAGGACTCTTCTGCTGCTGTCAACTTCACTGCTAAATCCAGCCTGCCTGTGTGGACCCAGGACTCCAAGAAATCTCCAAGAGTAAGTTGGATGGCCCCTGTTCGAAGCTACAGGGACATAACAGACTTCTTCGACGAGGATGCAACTCTTTGCATCTAGACACAGCGTGACGCATCTCTCCAACGGCTCTGGACTAGCACGATGCAGCTCATCCTCTACACCGATGCATCTCTTCTCTTTGAAAGTCCACGTAAGACGTGGCGGCTTCTTTGACACAGCTCCACGCTGACATCTGCCCAGCACGACTCATCTTGTCCCCGGCAGTGACACACTACAAGCCTTTGCGACTCCTCGATGACAACGCAGAACCTCGGATCCCAAGCGCTAGTAAACAACCTCTGGCATTGTCACTGAACTACGCATCTCGACACAGGAATCTGCATCGCAGATCATCGACAGTCCCAGACTCCACTGCTGCATGACACATCTGGATGCCGGAACAGGCAGCACAGTTCCTCATCTACAGCTCCTCAACACAATCCCATGCTGCCCATCGCAAGGACTTAGCATCTCGATGCCCAGGCCCACAAGGTACTTTCTCATTGGACTCAACTTAGTCCTGAATCCAGCCAATGCTAAAATCACAGTCAGCCTGAACTTGTGACCTGGACCCTGTCTAACCGGACCAGATAACTGCAGTTGCCGCATTTTTCCTTCTAAGCACTTGATTTCATCAAAAGCTTTCAAATTGCATACGTCATTTTGGTCTCAAATAATTTGTTAATTTTTACTCTATTTTTCTAAATTGGTCTGGGATTTTCTTGTGTTTTCACTTCATTGCTGTTTGAAGTGCTGCATAAATACTTTGTGCCAAGCTGCTAGAAAGTTAAACACAGGTTCATTTGGGGTTTGCTTGTGTTCACCCTGACAAGAATTCCACTCCCTCTCAACCAGTAACCCAGTATCCTACAGATACAAACTTCCATGGCAAATTCTAAAAATATAGTAACTGGATAATGGGGTGCAAACCTGGAGGGTGGATTGAGCAAGGTGGCGGCTGGATAGGCATAGTCATTGAAATGTCCCAATTTTGTTCAAAATGCACATGTATTAGAGCTAAATACATAACGAAGACAGGTAAAGCAGAAGCCAGAAATTATAAAATGCCATCAGTAGCTGGATGGGCTATTACTAATCATTTTAAGCTGAAAACTGCTGAAACTGAACACAAAAAGGGTCGGCTGTGAGGTGGTAAAATGCTGCAGTGTCTATACTAATAATGTAGGTATGGACGAGAATCCCAGGTGTAACCCATACAAAGTCCATATAAGAGGTGTCAAAAAATTAAGGAGATCAAAATATCAGTGGATGTGAAAAAGAGTAGTCTAGAATACAACCAGAGCAATCCTCTTGTTTTGAGACCTGAAGAAGAGGAAAAGGCGTCATTAAATCAAATTAGTATTTATTGTGCGAGACGCTGCCACCCGCTAAACTAAGAATTGTTTAGAATAGGAAAGAGTAGCTGCAAGCAGGTGAAAAGGCTTGACGTTCTTCTCCAATCCATATCTTAGCCATGGGAAAGAATACATTTGCAGCAGTGGGACAGAGATTAGACTTGATTGTTGGATGAGCATGTGACTTTCGAGTCATGATAAGAATTTCAGGGTATTTTGCATGGCCCAGTAGCTTAAGAGAGAGTTTGGGATATTATTAAATAAATACACCAAAGCATTTTTGAGGATATAAAGTAGTTCTCTAGTAGTACTACTTTATTAACACACAAATGTTATTCACGAAATTGTAGACCGAGATCTCTTCCTACCTATCTCTTATATGCTGAGTTATCAGTCATGAGTGTGCAGAACACTGCATGTGCACATATACATTTAAGGAGTAAGGGGCATATTTATCATAGGGTTGCGTTGCTTTTGCTCTATGCAATGCGGTGCAAAAGTGATGCAACCCTTAAGTATGATTTATCAAGCCACACAAGGCCACCTTGTGCAGCCCTGAGTTGCTTGATAAATCTGGAGTAACGCAATGCAGCACAAATCACTGCGTTGTGTGACTCTGCCCCAGGGAGGCATTCTATGGGTGGTGCATGGGTGTTCCCATGCAACACTCATGGATTTTGGTGCATTCCTAGATTTACCATAAGTGTTAGACCTGAGAATGCGTCAGAACTGCTACGCATCCCCTGGGGAGGCATAGCGAGGGGAAATATGTTAATTCCTCCTCGTTTTTTCCTCTTTCTATGTGTGCTGAAATCTGCAGCACACATAGAAAGACGAAAATGCCTCAGGAATTGTCTTTGTGCAGGAAGGGGCCCCTTCCTGCACATAAACAATCCTGTTTACAACCCAGACCCCTTTGCAGCATGGTGCAAGGGGGCCTGCGTTGTTATTTGGCAAAGTCACACTAACCTCTACCATAGTAATACCACTGACCAAACAGGCTCACATTTACTCCAGTCAAGCCTTTGAGTGAGCCACACAACACACATGGCCGTTTATGTGTACTGTAAGGCACTGTCGTGGAAATTAAAGGAGACAGGAAATAACTCTAACAGCATTTATGGAAAATAGAGGAAAATATTTTTATGTTTTGAAACATTATACTAATTATTGTTTTATTTTTATAAATGCAATGTTTGAACGATAAAGTAATCACATTGTTTTATTTATTTTAATGCAATTTTATTTAATGAATACGTAATCACATAACTGTACATGAATTTGGAACTGTTTGATAACACGTAAGAATAAGGGCCTTATTATGAGTTTGGCGTCTGTGAACTGTCATACCCGTGGCCCAACCGCCGCTAGCTCGGCGGTCCGACCGCCATATTATGAGTTGGGCAGATTGCTATTGCAAAGACCGCAGCTGAACCGCCCACACTGCCAGCACACCGCAGACTGGCAAGGTTGCGGAAGGGGAAAAGCAGATGCCATACGGTGGTACAGAGGAGATGAACCGCTGTCCGTATTACAAGTTGGCTTTCCAATGAGCCGACTGTGGCGGTGGGACCGCTAGTTTCAAGTTGGCGGAAACAAAGGATTCACCCCTTTCCTATTTTTCCCATCACAGTTTGACTTGGATCCCTTTTTTAAGGTTCCCCCTTCACAGCAGCATTTTCACCCCGAGGATTAAGATCCTGTTTGCGGAGATATGCAGGTGAGTCCTTTTTGTGCCATATACCCATTGCCTGGACTGCACACATATGGGCCAGACTCCGGCAATGGGTAGATTGTATTTTTCCACATGTATCATGCATATGTGTGCATTCAACACATATGCAGTCAAAATGTTCACACAAGCATTGATACATATGGAAAAATAATCACAACCGCTGCAAGATCCCCGCTGCCACACCGCTGGCACCGTGGTAAACTCGTAATATGGCATCTGAAGACCGCTAGCGCTGTGGTCTATTGGCAGTCGTGGACGCGGCTTTCGAGCGGCTGGACCATCAAACTCGTAATCCGACCTTAAGTTCTCCATTTATATTCAACACACTTGCTAGTGTAAGAGGGTGGTAGATTCAACAATCATGACCCAACCACTCACATCGCCAAATTAAGTTCACAACGTCCGCTAATCACACCATGAAATGCACATTTGGAATCATCAAGTTGCTCTTCAGATACCATAATCATATAGGGATGTGCTCTTGTACTTCCCATAAGAAGCATACAAGATCATTGTAGTTTGTTGTGTGTTGCATATCATTACTATGTCACACATGTAAACCTTACACCTGTACTCTGGCGCAAGTTCCCGAGGTGGGAAACAGAACAGGGGTCAGGGTCTGCAGGTATGTGCGTGGCTAGTGTTCATTTCACATCCGCTGTTATTTGGTTGTTGTATCAAAGTAGTTGGATTGCATTAATTCAATGATTAATTGTGAACTATGAAACCATCCACATATATCATCCTGAGACACCAGTGTTGGAAAATGATGATGACACAACCAATCATTCAATTTTATATGTAAACCACACACACACACACACACACACACAAAGATGTGTGTGTGTGTGTGGTTTGCATATAGATATTTTATTGTCACTATTTAGTTATAGTTAAGTCAAAGTTTCCATAGGAAAGACATTATTTGTTTCTTTAACACATATAGCACCGTTGACAAATCTGCATGAAACGTTCCACAAAAAAAGTTCATCTACCTTGGCTCATTCACAGTAGCGGCTGCTACCGGACCCGGGTGGTGGGGGAGGGGGGTGAAAAAAGTAAAACAAACCTCTTACCTGTGATGGACGGCCACCCCCTCTGCTCCGTCCTCTTCTTCATGTCTCCGGTCCGGCAGCAGGAAGAGGAGGAAGCACCTGGGCTCCCAGGCTCCGCTGAGCCAATCACAATGCTGCAATGCAGCGTTGTGATTGGTCTGAGCGCCGTGGATCGGCACTCAGATGGGGACAAGGAGCCTTTGCATGTTCCTCACCAGGCTGTGTAACGCAGCCTGGTGGGGAAGATGCAAAGTGCACAGGACTGTTTGGCCCGCCCAAGAGGGCTGGCCAAGTAGTCCTGCACACTTAAGGAGTGCAAACCACTCCTCTCCCTGCTCTGGCCAGACCCTCCCCACTCCGCCCCAAGAGACACTGAAAACTAAAATGATGATGGCGATACGTTATTATCATTTTAGTTTTCCTTTTGAGTAGTGGGGCAACGCTCCTCCGCATTAGCAGAGGAGCCGCCACTGCTCATTCATGGAAAGTTTCCCATCAACCGGGGAATAAGAAAAAGGTTGGTGTCCAAAGTTCCCTCTAATTTCTTTCCTCTGTGTGCGGCAGTGTAGGGTCTCTGTGCGCTGCAGCGATGGCTATGTGCACCAGGAACCAGACCACGCGTGTGGGCAGCGCCAAATATCACTCCAAACTTTTGCTTAAAACCCTAGCAGCCCAGCTCTGTTAAGAAGAGAAATTTTATTCCTCTGTCTGATGTAACATTTCCTATACATTGATTTACACACTATGATTCAGTGTCTCTGTGTAATGTGTATGCGATGTAAAGTGCTTAACACCTTACACTGGTATGAGTGGCACTATTAAACAAAATAAATATGAAAGAGAGAGGGGTTACGGAGACTTGAGGGGCACTGTTAAAGGTTGGTAATGAGAGTATCCATGGCGGAGGTGGTCATTGGGGCGCCAACAAACATTGTCACACCAGGCGCCACCAGCACTAAAGCCGGCCCTGTTCAAATGGCACTAATAATTACAGTGAAATTATGAAACGTCCCACATTGCAATTTGAAACCTTGGCAGCTATGTTGCTGCATTTCTTTTCTTAATAGGGTTGGGCTAGGTGATTGTGTGCATTTCTTAAGGTTTTCGTGTTAATTGCAACTCATGATGGGTGCTGCGATTAACATGAAAACTTTAACAAATGCACAGGGACATCTTAAGGATTTTGAGTGCCCTGGGCCAAACTTATTTCTGGGGCTCCTGATTAGAACAGCTTTGGATTTAAGATCCAATTTCAGCTTTTTCATGTCCTTTTTGGCCAGGTCACCGATATTGCAGAGGCACACTGGTCCAAATTCTAAATGTGCTTCCATCTAATATTCAGGGATAGTGGTATGTGTTTTCAAAATTGTAACATAGCCTGAAGGAAAAGGAGAGGAGACTAGTGAGAAATAGGATTTAGTGGCGGAGAAAGGGGGAGAGAGGAACAAAGTAGAAAAAAAGTCAGGGCGCAAAGATGAGAAATGGGGAAGGGGGTAATGGAGAAATTGGTAAGAGAGTAACGGAAAGAGAAAGGCAGCCAGAGGCTTTGGAGAACTGGGAGGGAGAAATGAGAATGGAAAACCGGTAAGAGAGAAAGCAAAGAACAGGCAGTGAGAGGGAAATGGAGACAAGAATGGGATGGGGGAGAAGGGGAAAGTGGGTAAACGTGGTGCGGGACTGATATGAGGAAGAAGAAAAAGAAGAGAAGGAGACGGCGAGAGCAGCTGGGGAGTGGAAGAAAAAAGGACAAAAGATATGTCAGAGAAGACAGCGAGTGTGGTATGGCAAAGCTTCAGAAGTAGCGTCTCTGCATATCGACGTTGGGGGGTTCTATAAGGAGCCTTTTCGCCATCTTGTCATTTCTAAACGCTTGCTCTATGTAACCGTGCTCACCTGAACGAACTAAGAAGGGTGGAAGGCTGGTTAGGCCTTGGCAAGATTTTTAATCTTGCCAAGATGCAGGTCTGAGCAGAGTGTGTAAATGACTGATCCATCTGTCGGGAGTATTCTCTTCACTAATACTTGCTTCCCTTCTCTTTTTGAAACTCAGGGGCAACAACATTGTTGTGGTGTCACCAGGGCTTTAAGTGGAAGCTTTTTCAATGTTATATAAAAGCCATAGTTGCTGCTTATATATCTTATGCAACTAACAACCACTGACAAAGCCAATAGTCCGACTTGTTGTAGGTATTATGTTACTTGTTGTATCATATATCTGGATGCAATGACAGAAACAGGAAAATACAAGTTGAGGGGCACACTATGCCAAGCACAGAAAAGTTTAAAAAGTCACACAATCACCCCGCAGCCCAGCTCTATTAAGAAGAGAAATACAGCAAGTCTACAAACACGGCGTGTGCTTTACACGCCATGTTTGTAGAGTTGCTGCATTTCTTTTCTTAATAGAGCGCAGCTGCAGGGTGATTGTGTGCCTTAGTTAAAGTTTTCAGGTTAATCGCAGCGCCCGTCTGGAGCTGCAATTAACAAGAAAACTTTCAGATGAAGTGAAACGGGATGACTAGGAGTGGGCAGTGCGCTTAGAGGCTTTTATAGGTGAGAAAAGTGATCATTGAACTGCTATGTAACTTTCAAATCCTTGAAAAAATACAAACTTAGACCAACATTACAACGCTGACAAGAGATCTGTGAAAACCTGCACCATCACTGCACTGGTACATCACCTAGTCCCGTGGAATGCTCAGGTCACAGATCATCATGCATAAAAAACACACTCTTTCTAGATGTCAGTTTCTCAAGACAATAATAGAACAATAATTAAGACCCTAAAAAGACTCTGCTCCTCCACTGCTCGAGACTACTGTTACCATCATCAGTGTCTCACTGGGTCAAGGTTCATCTAGTCTATTCTTCAGACTTGCCATAATGAGCACCTATATTAAAAAAATAGAAAAATACCACAAACTTTTCCCCTTTCTTCCTTCCTCTGACCCCATTAAACCTGGAAAGAATAATCACCCTACAATTTGAAAAATATTTAGAAGCAAGCCAACTGTTGAATTCCCATTAGTCACTTTTCTGTCCCAACCACAGTACGGAAGCTGCACTACTAGATGTATGGCAAGCTCCTATCACAAGACAGTCTGCTTAACCTGATGAATTTCAGAGCTGAGTTTTGTACAGAAGATCACCCCTTTCACCCTAATATATGCAAGTACAAAAAGGGAATCTCATTAACAGTCAAACTGCCTCTTGTTAAAATGTCACATTTTGTCTAAAGGGGTTGTTAAAACTGTACTACAATCGTGACCATAACAGACACTCAAGCAAGCCTCTGTCATTGGCAGCCTCATCACAACTAGAAAGATGGCTGGAGAGTTTCGCTGTTTTCAAATTCAGATGGATTTAATTTATACAAGCCATTGTTGCTGCGTATTTATCTTATGCAACTAGCAACCACTTACAAAGTCAATAGTCCGACTTGTAGGTATGATCAGGGCTTTAAGTGGGCCGGGTCTCACCGGTGCTGAGCACCGGCAGTTTTTTAAAGGGGGCCTCGAAACAGGTCTCCACCGGGCTCTGTTTTGTGCCCTGGCACAGGTGGTCCGTTTTTTTCCAGACTGCAGTGACAGTAGGCACATCGATGTGTGCGTGCTCACACTGCTCACTTTTCACTAGTAGAGAAGTTAGGTCATGACGTCATGCCAGGTGAGCCTTGTAGGTAGGGTGACCAGGAGTCCCGGATTTGCCCGGACCGTCCCGGTGAACTAAAAACAGTGAGAGGCATTTTTTTAGGTGTTCCAAAGCAGGGCTAGTAAGCAGCTGTTATAAGTAAGCAGTTTAATAACAGGTATGATGCTGGTTTTAAAAATTACATTTCATTTATTTTCTTAGTGCCTGTTCTGTGTTTCTATGAGGATGAGGACTGTCATTATTTGCCACTTTATTGATGTAAATTTGTAGTCCTTCCTCTATTTTTGCGAAATGTCCCGGTTTTTGGGTCGCACAATCTGCTCACCCTACATGTAGGGGAAGGGAAATCCTTTAAAGAGAGTCATTTCTCTCTGGATTTCCTTCTCTTTGAAACTTAGGAGCAGCAACATTGTCGTGGTGTCACCAGGGCTTTAAGTTGAAATTTTTTCAATATTACATACAAGCCATAGTTGCTGCTTATTTATCTTATGCAACTAACAACCATTGACAAAGCCAATAGTCCTGACTTGTAGGTATGATGTTACTTGTTGTATCATATATCTGGATGCAATGACAGAAACAGCAAAATACAAGTCGGGCGGTACACTATGCTAAATACAGATTTTTAGCTTATGTGTCTTAAGCCACGCCCTTAATTACACTGGCCACGCTCCTTTGCGAGACCCCCCAGTTTTTTCATCCCACTTAAAGCCCTGGGTATGATGTTCCTTGTTGTATCATATATCTGGATGCAATGACAGAAACAGGAAAATACAAGTCGGGTGGCACACTATGCCAAGCACAGAAAAGTGTAACTCACCCCACAGCTGCGCTCTATTAAGGAGAGTAATTCAGCAAGTCTACAAACACGAAGTGTGCTTTTCACGCCGTGTTTGTAGAGTTGCTGCATTTCTTTTCTTAATAGAGCTGGGCTGCAGGGTGATTGTGGGCCTTTGTTAAAGATTTCAGGTTAATCGCAGCGCCCGTCTGGAGCTGCAATTAACCTGAAAACTTTAACAAAGTCACACAATCACCCCGCAGCCCAGCTCTGTTAAGAAGAGAAATTCAGCAAGTCTACAAACACGACGTGTGCTTTTCACGCCCGTGTTTGTAGACTTGCTGAATTTCTTTGTTACTCTAAGCGCGGCTGCGGGCAGATGGTGTGCTTTTGTTTAAAGTATTCATGTTAATCGCAGCTCGTGATGGCGCTGCAATTAACATGAATACTTAAACAAAAGCACACAGTATGCACCGCAGCCGGGCTCTACATGTAAGAAAGCAAGTGCCCAAGACTTACCTGCTGGTCCTTCGTCTTCTATTGAAGTCAATCTATTCCGCCGCTCTCCCAGGAAACACCCGTTTTCTGCGCCGCTCGCTTTTTAAAAGCAGCGGTGTGAACGTTCTCTTTTGATGTGCTGTGTGTGTGCGTGCTCCACACACAGCACTGCGCGCTACAGGTAACAGAGGTATGCGCGCGCGCACCTTATTGGGAACTGTGTTGGTGTCCCAAAAGTGCTATTTCCAATGTTGTTTCCTTAGGAATGTATTTTCTCGGATACAGAAAAAATTACTGAACACAATTACACAAAATAACTCAGAAAGTATGCTTTTTGTTATACAGTGAAAATCTGTTCAGCCATTTTTGATAATTTAGAATTTTATAGGGGGCAACAGGTGCCATGGTACCAGCAACAGGTACCAGCAACAAGTACCACTGGTACCCATAGTACTGTGGTACGGGTCTCATTTAACATGTCTTGAGTGATATAATATATGAGGTCATAAGTAGTGCATGACAAGGCGCAGTTTCTACTTGGTTCACCAACTATAATTGGCAAATTTCAGTGCTTTTTCAGTTTCTAAACATTTGTTTTTATGGCATTTCAACACATAACTATAAAATCCCTTTACCCTTTGGTTTTGTACATTGAACATCTGTCCTTTTAATGTATTTTATGATCTTATTACCATACCTAACTATAACGTTGCTTTGACCTTTGTTTTTTCTAGTATAACCCTGGCAAGATCTTAATACTATACTTAACTTTGGTATCACTTTAACTTTCGTTTTTTTTAGTGGTGTACTGTTCTTTATATCATATTCAAAGTTGAACATATGCTCAACCTCCTAAGGTGACTGCCCCCCAAGGAGCCATGCAAATCCTCGGGTAGGTCACAGTGCCAGGGCTACCTCCAACCCCATGTAGGCATGCAACCCACTGCTATGCATGGCCTTCAGTCATGAAGGTTTTTGACTATGTTCAACCCATGTATATAGGAAATATAGATGCACTGTATGCGTTTCAGATGTAGCTGTCGGAATGAGTAATTAACAAATAGCAATTTAAATAGCACTTACTGTTTTATATAGCACTACTCATGAATTGTGTGTCAGAGCACTTTACATCACATGCACATATTATACAGAAACAATATACCATACACATGTGGAAATCAATGTACAAGAAATGATACATAAGACAACAAGGGTTATAAAGTGTAGGAGTCACATATTGTCCTTACTGGTAGGCATTGTATGTGAAGAGTGTATGGTCAGGAGCAACACAAAAGTTAGGATTGGATTTTAAACAGAACACAGTGGTTAGGGTTGTCCGCAGTAGTGGCTGCTACCAGACGGGGGAGGGGGGCGAAGAAAATAAAGAAAGAAAACCACTCCCCTGGGCCGGTTAGCTGCCGTCTCCTACCTCTGTCTGCTTCTTCCTGTCTCCGCCGGCAACAGGAAGCACCCGGGCTCCCAGGATCACCATAGCCAATCACAACGCTCCAATGCAGCATTGTAATTGGCTTGAGCGCCGTGGATCGGCACTCAGACGAGGAATGGAAGGCTTTGCATGTTCCTCACCAGGCGGTGTAAAGCAAGCCTTTTGGGGAAGATGCAAAGTGTACAGGACTGTTTGGCTGGCCCGAGAGGGCCGGCCAAGCAGTCATGCGCACTTAAGGAGTGTAAACCACTCCTCTCCCTGATCTGGACTGCCTGCCCCTCGAGAGCCACTGGACTTAATAGGAAAAATAAAATGATAGTAACAATACGTTATCATTTTATTTTTCCTTTTGAGCAGTGGGGCGACGCTCCTCCGCCTTGGCGGAGGAGCTGCCACTGGTTGTCCGCACTAATACTACCCAAAGGAACACTTTAAAGAAACCTTAGAACACAGTTGGAGTAAGAAAAAAACCAATACGTTTCTAAACCCATGCCTTTTGTTTGCATTCATCTCCCTGATGCGGGTTCAGAGCTCTCTGAGCTGTGTTAGAAGGATTGCAACTGATGAGATGCAAGTAACAGAAACATATCTGTGTCAAAAGCAGTAACACACTTACCTATGTACATAAATTAAAATCTGTGATATGTTTTTAACATGATGTGCTTTGCAGCTGGCACATTAACCCTCTATGCCACTTTATAAGTCAAAACTGTGACTTGAAAAAATCCAGATCTTTCCAACAAGTTCATTAACCACCTGATGTCATACCTGCTGGTCCTGTTACGTCGAGCACAAGGGGACCGGCAAGGGAGTATAAAACTCCTACGATCTCACACTGGAATGCTTTGCATTCTAGTGTTTGAGATCTGACCTCTCTTCCGGGTCACTCACCTGTTGGCGTTCTTCCGGTTCGCTGCTGGGTGTCGTGGTCATCGTCGTGTTTTCTCCTCACGTCTCCTGGCTACTCTCCTGGATCCTTCGGCGGTTCTTCTGCATTCTGGTTAGTCGGTTTCCGCGGTTCTACAGCTTTCTCCCCTGCAACAATAAAAGGAAAAAAAAACCCAGTACCTTCTGCAAATACGGTAACAGCGCTTTAGCGCTACTCATGAGTATAATATTTGTTCTGAAATTGTATACTTATCTGATTTTGGGAAACTTGTCCCTGGAGATTCTATTTTTTCCTTTTTAAACCTTTTGTTCCTTTCCTTATACCTGAGCATTCCTTAAAGAAAGAAGGAATTCCCAGTTATTTTTCTCCTGACGCCAAGGAGATGTTTTTATTAGTGTTTAAATACTCAACTTATGTTTGCTTTGAATTACTGGACACTTAAGAATAGTCTCCTATTCAAGATCCCTGTTTCAAAGAGTCATTTTCAGTAGTCTAGGGTAGGTGTTAACCAGCTCCCCTTTTGATATTCTTTTTTTTCTTCAAGCTGGTATATCTTTATTGACACCACCCCTTTCACTTTCTGCAGGCAAGCCTCTAAAACCACTTGAACTACCCTGCTATCATTTAGTGGAAGAAGGGAATGATTCAGGTATTTTAACATTACATATGTTCCTTAATAATAATATCTACAATTAGCATATCTCTTCCTACTCCCACATTCTATCTCTTTTTGGTAGGGATTTTTCCAGGTTTCCTGGCCCAATCCATGAATGGGGAATGTAGTGGGACATAATCTTCTTCCCTCCTTGTTTTCCCTTCTTCCCCTGGTTTACTGTTATTGCTTTGACTCTGTTGGGTATATCAGTGATTGGGGGAAGTTGGGACCTCACAACCTTGAATGGCGTTCCTGAGGAAACGTAAGTAGGAATCTAACACCTGAGTTATCTTACCATTATAATATCCTCTGACAATTGCTTGGCACATGAAGACTTCTGCAGCAGATGCCTTAACAACAAATGAAATATCAAAAAGCAGCCTCCTTGTGACCAATTATTGACTAATTATCTAAGCCACAGCAAATCACCTTTCTGCTTGTTGCCAATTTCTTTGTGGCAGAGTTTCTAAACAAATAAATGTGTACGTTGATTGTCAGACTCTGCTTTTCATGACTTCGCTCCTTGTGACTCCCCCCCCCCCTTTCTGCTACCACACTTTGGCGCCCAACTTATGGGTTGCCAGAGTTAATTTTATGGATTATATAACTGGCTGATATTAAGATTTAATATTTTATTCATTTATATAGTTTACTTTAAAGTGCAAACCTCACCTGCATGGTTTCAGAGCGCAGTGTAAAGCTTTGAAATAACAAGCATAGGGTGATACAATAACAGTGAACATAGCATTGCAATAACAGGAGAAGAACAATTGAAGTGAGACCGCTGATGGGATATCCTGAACAATGTTCGAAATGCGCACTCCTTACATTAACCCGTCTGTCACTAACTTGATTATTTCCTCCAACCATTCGTACAACAATGGCAGTCGCACACCAAGGACACCATAGCCTTTCTGAACACCATCATACAGCTACCCACATATGACATAGCAGATTGGTGGTTATGCATGATTACTGTTAATGCATTATATATGTCAATTCCTCATAACGAGGGATTGGAAGCAGTGGAGTGGGCACTACCAAAAATAGGACATAATAGGGGCAAACACAGTGTTTTGCTTGAGCTTTTACATTTTGTTTTATTTCACAGTTACTCCCAATGGCAAGACACTTTTTATCCCCCCAAAAATGGGACTTCGATGGGTTTTCTCAGAGCCCCATCATATGCCAATATCTTCATGGCCAAATTTGAAAACGATTTAGTTTTTCAGAATGATCAGTGGCAGCAACATCTCATTGAGTAAAAATGTTTCATCAATGATATTTTTCTTATATTGAAAGGAAATCCACTAACACTGGAGAATAACATCATCATATTAAATGACAGAAATGGTCACATCAAATTCACTTACCAAATTCACAAAACAAAATTTCATTTCTAGATGTGCTAATCACAGTGAACACAACAGGCATAAGGACTAGTGTCTTCACCAAACCCACGGATAGGAATAATAGTTTGCATTACCAAAGTTTCCATCAGCCAGCTCTGAAAAACCGCCCTTTTTGCAATTCATCAGGTTAAAAAGAATTATTTCTGATCCTAAGGATCTCTCTATCATGAATGAGCATTTCAATGCCAGATTTAAACACCATGGATACCCACTTGAACAATCTCTTAATCAGGTGGTCAGATGGATAGAAAGAACCTGTTGAAAAAACTTCAAAAAATGAAGCAAACATGGTGGTATGTGTGTTGAAATACTCCATTAAAGCACAAACAATAAAAACCATCATAAACAAAAGATGGGAAATCTTGCAAAATGAACCGGATCTACAAGGGTTATTCTTGGATAAATCTAGGTTTGCATTCAGCAGCTCGAAAAATATTAAAGAGATTATATTTTCAAAGAAACGTAAACAGGAGAGCAACAACAAAGGAACACAAAGATGCTTAAATTGTGCACATTGCAACGTTACCACAGGCAATACAGTAGCACATCCTACAAAGGGCAACACCATTCAATTAAGACATTCAGCTAACTGCGATAGTAAACATTTTATATACACACTGAAATGGCCATGTTGAAGAATTTACATAGCCAAAACAAAAAGAAAAATAGAATTGCTGATTACCGAGCACAAAAACAATATCTGGAACAAAACCAAAACCTCAAGTGTGACAATCCACTGGTTGGAAGTGGGTCACAATGCTTTTGAATTTGACTTTCAGGTACTGCAAGTTAGTTGTAATACCAAAGGCAGGAATAGACATCCACAAAAAACTGTCCCAAACTGAATTTTACTGGATTGAAAAATTGGACACTATACATCCCTTAGGGATGAATGACAAACTGGAATATTCGTGCTTTCTGTACATCACCCATTACAAACACTACAGATTTCTCATTTACTGAATAAGATGAATGTAATGTATTTTTTTTACATATGAGATTATGTTTTGGTCTTAGCAATATCGTAAGACATTGTCCAGATCATTCTCTGTCTGAATACACAGGTCAAACAGGGCTCGAGTTTCTCATTCATTAGATGATAAAACGTTTCTTGCCTTTAGGTTCATTCGGAGCTTGCTCTTGTAAGGTTTCTTAAAACTTTTTGAACCGCAGACACACATGGGCATGTCCCTTTTCATTGGTTAGCTGGGGTTTATTTCTGGGTGTTTCAGCATTTCCTAGTATGGTTGTTGCAGTCAAGAGGTAGGGATGTTTATAAACATGCCTCTTAGCAGTAAGGCTTGTGCTGCAGCCCTTTTTTGGGCCACAGCACAAACCTCAATGCTAAGAGGCATGTTTCCAACCACCTCCATGGCGGCCGGATCGTAATTTCCCTGGTGGGACCACTGACTCCATGTCGGCCAGTCCCGTTCCTGCAACGATGGTGGTCGGACGCTTGTCTGACTGCCATCATAGTCAGCCCCTTAGTTACAGCATAAGATATCAGTTGTATTCATGGTAGACAATCCCATGTGACTTTCTCTAGTAAATTTCCATGATTTCGGCACAACTGAATACTTGCACCACCTTTCCCACATTGATAATTTGCAACTTCATTCATTCTTGGTCATTCTTTTCCTCCTCCATGAGAACTCGCCTTCTTCTTGTTACTGCGTTTCTCCTTGCCAAACTTTGTCTTCTCCTACCATGCTATCTAATAAAAACAAAACCTTTATGCTAACTAATGAGGCTTTGTCCACACCTGCGTGGAAACAAAATACAAACACATACATTCTACGTTGAAGGTTAAATACGAATTACATGTTAGACTTTAAACGTGACCTTGAACTGAACGTTTTTTTAGGCCTATTCTCATGTCAATTTAGCAGTGCACAGGGTTACTGAATATGTGCACATTTCTCACACAAATAATAAAATGCAGCTTCTAATATATGAATAAACTGTAAAGAATTACAAAGATGTCATTCCAAATGTACCTGCATGGAAATAATTACACTTATAAATGTTTTAACATTAGTCTGCACATACACATTCTATTTTATCAACCTCACAATGAGACACATTTTAAACGTTAACTTCTCCTGTCACATTAATATGTAAATTTTACATAGACTTTTATTAGTCACGTTCTATGCACACAATTATAGGTCTCATTAATCTTCACGTGGAGTAGTTTAAATATTGAATACTCCATTTTCCTTAGTAACATTAATCACACAGAATATATTCAAGTGCTGACTACGCATGAATATGATGCACTCCTACGGAATCTCAGAATGGGATCAAAATTACACTGCTCCAGGAACAACGGGAAGTTGCTTGACAATGTCTCGCATTGGGTTTGTTAGTGGTTATATTGTTTGTATATGAGCACCAGAATCAGAGGGCACTGCACAAAAATGAGCCACACTTGACAGGTTATTTTTTCCAGCATCACTTTATTATTTTTCATTTTTTTGTGCCTGACAGCTGTGCTTACATATACATATTGTTTTTCATGTTTATTCATAGAGACCCTGATAAAGGGACACAGGACCTGAAATATACTGGGTATGATGAACATCAATGAATTCCAAAAACAATCTGATGTGACAATTTTCAGAGTATGTCAATTTAAAATATGAATAAAATGTAATTCATACATAAGAAAGAATAACCAATGAATAATGGATTTTGCGAATAAAGGAAATAATAATAGCTCAACAGTGTTTGAAGGTATATGTTAAAATAATTTTTTTAAAAACAAGTATTGAAGCAAGAACCCTACAGTTCAACAGTGAAGTGCAACTGGGACAGGCAAGTGGGGATCCACTTGGTTACAGCTGATGGGATAACACAAATAAATGAACAAAGGAATCCATTATTTGAACAAATTAACAGAGACAACTACAGAGAGCACAAAGAAAGTGTATTATGCAGTCACAGGAAGATGTTTCTCAATGAGCATGTGGTGAAGAAGGTATATAAACACAGATAAAACAAGCATTGGCAAAGCAAATAGGTTGCACATATACAAAATCTATTGCCTTTAGCAATTTTTGTTACATGTTGTACAGCAGCAAGATCTGCTGTACAACATGGCTTAAAGAAAAAAATTAATGAAAGCACTATGATGCTGCCAGCACTAACCCAGTCATATCGCTTTAAAAACTTTAAGCCATGGTGCACAGCAGCCCGCACTGTAGTGCAATATGTAAAAAACACAGCCCAAGGGGTTGAGACACAAGGGGGAGGGTGGGAAACACAATAGAGAGCAGGAGGGGGATGTGGCATGCATTTGGAGTCGTGCTTAAAACATAAGGCCACCACAGCTCATGCACGAGAATGGGCAGCAGGAGGGGGGGCAAAACGGACAATGAGAAGAGGGTGGGGCGGAGAATGAAACAAACAAAAGAAGGCATGCGGGCAGGGGAGGAACAGCGAAGGGAAAGTAGGGCAAGAGGGTGAAGGAGCAGCGACAACAAGCTGGGAAGATAGAAGACGGCCTAAAAATGCACTTGTATGGAGTGCTTGATTGGAAATTTTAAAAAAACGCCCTCAGAGTGCATAGTCAGTGGAAGGACAGTGGCCAGTAGCCAGTGACAGTAAGCTGTACTTAGGCCAAGCTCCACGCCATGGGATGGACGGTAAAGCAGAGCAGAAAGACGTGCAAAGTGAAAGCAGACGACATGCTGACCAATAAGAAGCATGGAAATTAGAGCGACGTTAGAATCAACAAATGGTTCAGATATGTATTTGATGGGTTCTAAGCCTCTTTTAAGATTTTTTTTAATACAAGCGATTTTACAAGGGAGACGAAACCTAATAATGGGGGCATTCTGGATCTATACCGGTAGAGCATTCCAGACTGAAAGCGTCCTACAAGAAAAATCACTGAAGAGGCACTTTACTCTGAAACTTTAAATGCTGAGAGATTTCTTCTTTTCAGAGTGCAGATTTTGAGATTCTTCAGACGAGGATAATTTTAAAAAAGTTGAGTGGGAGAGCGGAAGTAAAAGATATTAAAGCTGAGCTGATGGTCAGTATTCTTCGCGCAGCATACAGAACAGCTGTATGTGGAAAGAGGCTGCTTTTAGGTGAATGAGGAGCTGCAAGCCGTAATTAAGGCGGAAATACCACAGATTTTACTGCTAATTTCAGGCCTTGTTGAGAACGTATAGGCTTTACGTTTTTGAGCTAATGGAATCGAATGCAAATAGCAATCTTTCAGTGCATATAATTTCAAATCTGATGTAAATCTGGCATAAATCCAATGTATAGTAGAGTGCCACCGGGTTGTGCAGATCATAGAGACAAGTCGGAAGGTACAGATGTATGGCTTCATTTATAAGGTCAAATACACAACAGGAGCACAGGGGGAAACAGGTCAGATCGCCCCCCACTCCATCCCTTATAAACATCACGAGACCTGACCTCCTCAGAACAGATACTTTTACAATTTTAGGACATCCAAGGAGTTTTTTGAAAATATTTAACTTCCCTCACAGGACAGGCTGACTGCCAATAACCTGTTAGTCCGAATGTTAAATTTTTTTTAAAACACGTCAACCAACCACATATCATACACATAAAAGAATGATTTAGAACCATAGCAAAATTGTGTAAGACAAAAACATTTGTGTAAGACAAAAAACATGTGAGAAAGGTCAGAAAGCACCTCGCGTCCGCACACCCAAGGAGCTGCTGGATGGTACTCGCCAGTATGCCCACGTTATCATCATCGGTTGCTTTCGTGACCATAAAGAAAAAAACAGGTGTGTTAAAATTCCTCAAAGGTGAGAAATCCCAAAAAAGAAAAGAACGTGTCAAGCAGCAATGAAAGTGCTTGTGTCACTCAGTGCCCACTGGTCCCCAAATGTAAAATAGAGAAGTACTATTCTCAAAGTTAAAATGGGGTACCACTCACATGCAAAACAAACTTTATTTAGTGCCGTGAGTGTCCTCAGGTTAAAAGAAAGCCAAATGTATGGCCCACTTTCAAGCACGAAAGGCCAACATGTTTCGTTGCCAGCCTGTTTTCGGCAACTTCATCAGGGCTGATGGAGAAACCAGTCTTCACCTCATTTATATATCACACCAAACTGAGTGGTTACAGTCATCCCTCGTACCTGCAAACCCACTTTTTTCAGGATCCCGCGCCAAATGGTTGCGTATCCCATTAAAGACTGCAATCGTCTGTGTCAACCGCGTCCGCGGGCAACCTCAGCTTCGTGCTCCGTCCCGGTGTTTTGCATGTGAGTGGTACCCCATTTTAACTTTGAGAATAGTACTTCTCTATTTCACATTTGGGGACCAGTGGGCACTGAGTGACACAAGCACTTTCAGTGCTGCTTGACACATTCTTTTCTTTTTTGGGATTTCTCACCTTTGAGGAATTTCAACACACCTGTTTTTTTCTTTATGGTCACGAAAGCAACCGATGATCATAATGGGGGCATACTGGCGAGTACCATCCAGCTCCTTGGGTGTGCGGACGTGAGGTGCTTTCTGACCTTTCTCACATTTTTTGTCTTACACAAATGTTTTTGTCTTACACAATTTTGGTATGGTTCTAAATTACTCTTTTATGTGTATGATATGTGGGTGGTTGACGTGTTTTTTAAAAAATTGAACATTCGGACTAACAGGTTATTGGAAGTCAGCCTGTCCTGTGAGGGAAGTTAAATATTTTCAAAAAACTCCCTGGATGTCCTAAAATTGTAAAAATATCTGTTCTGAGGAGGTCAGGTCTCGTGATGTTCATTTATAAGGTCACCAGGCACATTTAGGGAGTCCCTTCAATCCGTACCAGAACAAGGAACATTTGCTGCGATGAGCCCCAACAACCAAGCAGGCAGGCACGATGGTGAAGATTAAATTTGATGGAGTCATGCTCTCGGCTAAACAGCATTTTGTCATGACAATAAAATAACAACTGATGACCACCTTGGTAAGTGACTAAAGGTACACCGCTGAAACATTCTCCCTAACAATAGCTCATTTTACAGATGAAAGGTACAGCTGCAGAATAAAAGGATAGAGGTACGAAATGCTTAGCAGATAATGTGTTCTGGTGCTTGCCGGTGCTTCACATCTACACCTATTTTGGGACGGTTTCAATCACTCTGCAGGCAGCAGTTGGCAGATCTGTTGACATCCTTTCTGGACAGGGCCGACTGCCTGTCCTTCTCCCAAGTGTAGACATTCATAACTCAGCAGCACAGTGGTAAACTACCACTGCCCATCACATGGGGTGCTGTACACTGCCCTGCCTGATCGGTTTCAGACTGTCCAGACAGGTTGTTTGCCTTAAGTGTTATGAGTCCAAATAAATGGACACTGAAATATGTACGTAGCTGGCTCTCTATTTCTGTTCTTTGCTCACTTTTCCACTCCACATCAGAGCCGCCTCCTCTCTCAATTCCATAAGAAGCTTAAGACCTGACTTTTCAATTAACCAACATACCATAGACTGGGCTAGGCACACACACTTTCCCAGCGCCAGGAAACCCCTTTTGTGTTATAGTGTGCTTTACCAATAAACATACCAGAAAAAACGACAGGAGGTAACCCATAAACCCAGTCGAGACCTGGGTAGATCAAAACAATAATGTCTCAACAGGTAATCATTTAGTAGACCATTAAAAAAAAAAAAATACAGTACAAGGTAAGAAAGGGAGACAACAAAAATTAGAGGAAACGTATAGAATGGTCTGTATTTGGACAGAAAAATTATATCAGCACTACTTACATTGTTTGTAGGTGTAACCCAACAATTGTGTGCACATGCGTGCTCGTGCAGGAGCTGAACGGCACAGGTGACATGAGAAATAAGGTGAGAAACAGTGAAAAAGACGGCGCAGAGAATGATTTAGAGAATGGTTACAAAACAGTATATTGACAGTCCATGAAATAATCAACTCATTTAAGAAACCCAAAAAATGAAAAGATCACCCAAGGATGCGCTGAATGGTCGATGGCGTTTCAACCTGTAATAAATTCAGGTCATCACCAGGACAGGGCTACAGAAAGTTCAGTCAGTGCAGTAGTGGTAAATCAAGGGATCGAAGGCGCGTACAATCATCTGGAAAAGGGGGAGTAATTGATCGCGTGTGATCCGTAGAAACGTTTCGTGAGAGGAGCGTGCGGATATGGGTAGATCTTGTAGTTCCGATGGGGGAATCCTAGGTCGGAACCGCCAGCCTCCAGGTAGCAGAAGCTGAAATTGGCAGAACTGCCACTGGTGTATAAATTCCAGCGTGAAGAGATAGCCGTCCTCAGGAATGAAGCCTGGGAGTCAATGTCCAGCGTGAGTCTGGACCCGGACAACCTTCAGGTCAGGTCTGAGCCTTGCTCGGAGTAGCACTGGAGTTCGAGATGCAAACGGAGCTCCGAACGTAATGGTTTATAAAGGTCAAAGCGGGGTCATGTGGGGAAAGTAGAAACTAGACAGATTCGAGTGAATGGTAAATTGCACTTGTCGGTACCCCGGGGGAATAGATTACAGTAAGAATTAGAATAATAAGTGATAGATGAGAGCATTAGAGTATACAACTACTTAGTGAGTAATGCAGGCAAATAGCGTTTTACCTAAATGTAATACATGAATCTTGTTCAATAATTGTATTTACATATGGAGAAGAAACTTGCAAACAAGATCATGCACATAGCATTTTGCCTAAATATAATAGATGAATCTTAATGTACAATTATATTTACATATTGATAAGAAACTTTAAACCAGGAGCATCAATGAAAAGAAAAATCGAGTTCACAGCATTACCGCTTGCTATTTACATATATTGCAGGGTAATATAAATTTGAAAAATTAATTCAGAGAGCGGTGTAATAAACATTTCATATTAAGCAAACAGCAAAGACAAAGATGTATTAGCTCTGGTCAGTCAGGTTTCCATAGTAGCATGAGTAACATGAGTAAGTCTCATGACTTAAAAAGAGATGCACAGGTCATTAATAGGCAGTGTATTGAGACCGATATCAGTGAAGGAAATGCCGTCGACCATTCAGCGCATCCTTGGGCGTTTTTTTCGTCTTTTTGGTTACTTAAATGAGTTGATAATTTCATGGGCTATTAATATACTGTTTTGTAACCATTTTCTAAATCATTCTCTGCGCCGTCTCTTTCGCTGTTTCTCACCTTATTTCACGTGTCACCTGCACCGTTCACCTCCTACACGAGCACGTATGTGCACATGATTGGGTTACACCCACAAACGATGTAAAAGTGCTGATAACACTTTTTGCTATCCAAATACAGACCATTCTATACGTTTCCTCTAAATTTTGTTGTCTCCCTTTCTTACCTTGTACTATAATTTCTTTTTTTTTTAATGGTCTACTAAATGATTACCTGTTGAAACGTTGTTTTGTTATACTTTCCAATAAACATAACATATAGCAACAAAATGGAAGCTGGCTGAAAAAAAAGCCGAGTGCCAAGCGATATGGCTCAACTCTCCATTTCAGTAGCATGTGCCGGAAAAGGCTCAGGCAGGAAAACAATGGGATCTTTGTTTTCTCGTGATTTCTACTTGTGTGGAAGCTTGGTGGCAAACATTTACACGAAGGAAGGGACTAAACCTGACCGGCCTTTATTACAGTATGCAGAGGCAGGCCCTAGTCCTTTCCCTTTTTTTTTTTTTTAAAGTTTTATATAGCGCAAACTAGACCCGAAGATATCAGGTATCAGAGCGCTTTACATGAGCACCAGTTTCGTTACAAACGGACACATTCATTTTTGTTAGGCAGGGGGAGATTAAGTGATTTGTTCAGAATCACAGGATGTTGAGCGTTGTTGCCAAGACTCGAACCGGGTCCCCCGGTTCCCCAGCTTCAAAGTCGACCGCTCTAGCCGTAAAGCTACATCCTCTCCCTTGACTGCCAATATGCCAATGCCCAAACCCCGAGACAAGCAGCAGGCGTGGTGGGATGGAGCAGCGGAGATCTCAGTTGTCCAGGCTCTACAGCTAAGAGTCAGGTTGCCAGGCTGGTGAGCTGTTTAAAAAAGAGTGAGTGCACAGAGCTAAGTAGAAGGGAGCACCGTATATGATTTCACCCCTCCCACCTTTGTGGGCGACAAGGGGTTAATAAACTATTAATTTGAATTTATTTTATAATTTTAAAATTATATAAAAATTATATATATATATATATATGTATATATATATATATATTCACTGAAAAACCATAGGTTTCAGACACGTTATAGTTAGAAATTAGCATTTAAAAAACCTTTGAAATTCACTGAAAAACCATAGGTTTTAGGGACAGTTATAGTTAGTTGGACATTGCACTGCGACAAAACCCGTGAAATTCCCTGTTATAGTTAGTTCAGCTAACTATAACTCGCGCCCGCAATGCACTGCTGATGACGTCACATATTACATCACTCATGACATGGTCAGTGACATCACTGATGACATCACTGATGGCATCACTGATGACATCATCCAGTGACTGTGTGTTTCTGTAAAGTTTAAATATGTTTAATATATATAGGGAAAGGCGTATTGAAGAATGAGTGGGTGTATAAGTGTCTGAATGGATGATTTAGTACGTGAGTGACTGACTCTACAAGTGAGTGATTAAACGTATCTTACTGAATGCATGGGTTAGTGACTAAACTGTGTGAATGTCTGTATCCGTCTGTTTGTTGGTGTGTAAGTGGATGCATGGATTTGCGAATAGCTACATGAGTGTCTATATGGGTTATTGATTGGTTCTCTGAGTATCTGTATGGCTGCCTGAGTGTTTGTGTGGGTGGGGTGTGTTTGACTCTATACATAGATGTGTGAGTGGGTGATTCACTGGGTGCATGATTTCAAGAGTGCATCTGTGATGGACTGCTTGGGTGGGTGAGTGTGTGTATGGGTGTGTTAGTGAGTGAATGTATATCTCAGTGGTACATGTGCGAGTAACTACATATGTAAAAGGCAGTATATATGTGTGTTAGAGTATTTAAATGGCTATAAGTGAGAGTGTGTTATTGTGAGAGTGGCTGTATGGATGCGTGTGTGCTTGTATCAGTTATTGTATAAGAGCGTAAGAATGTGCTAGTATTTGTATGAGTAAGTGAGCTGGTGTGTGTATAACTGTATAGGTGAGTAAATGGGTGTGTGATAAATTTTTGCATGACTGACTAGGTGTGTGAGTACCTCTATGGATGAGTGGCGGTGTGTGAGTGTTTATATAGGTGTATGAGTGCATATGATAGTCCTGTACTGAGTGACTGTAAGTATGAGTGACTGTACAGGTGAGTGAGTGGATGTGTGTGTAGACCTAAGAATCAGTGAGTGGGTATGTAGTTTTTGGTGTTGGAGTGTCTATGGTTTTGAGAATGGCAGTCTGTAATTTAGAGTGGGTGTATCAAAAGTTATATTAGGGTGTGAGAAGATGCATGAAATTATCACATGGATGATGTCATCAGTGATGTCATTTGAGATTTCATCAGTGATGTCATCAGTGATGTCACTGACCATGTCATGAGTGATGTAATATGTGACGTCATCAGCAGTGCATTGCGAGGCGCGAGTTATAGTTAGCTGAACTAACTATAACAGGGGAATTTCACGGGTTTTGTACGAGTGCAATGTCCAACTAACTATAACTGTCCCTAAAACCTATGGTTTTTTCAGTGAATTTCAAAGGTTTTTTTAAATGCTAATTTCTAACTATAACGTGTCTGAAACCTATGGTTTTTTCAGTGAATTTCAAAGGTTTTTTAAATGCTAATTTCTAACTATAACGTGCCTGAAACCTATGGTTTTTTCAGTGAATTTCAGAGGTTTTTTAAATGCTAATTTCTAACTATAACGTGCCTGAAACCTATGATTTTTTAAGTGAATTTCAAAGGTTTTTTAAATGCTAGTTTCTAACTATGCCAACAGAGGTAGGACATGTGAAGAAAGAAGAACAAACGCACAGAAAGAAGCAAAAGATGTGCAGAAAGAACCAACAGAGGAGCAGAAAGAGGCCTTGTTGCAAAATCATCCTGTGCCCACAACTTTTTCAGACGGGTACTGGTGGTAACTGACTCTGACTAACCAGAGCCAGTGCGGGTTTGCACAGTGGTGAAGGGAGGGGGCCTGAGGTGACATGTGTAAACGCGCCCGTGGCGCGTTTTAAGTTGCGGGATTAAGTTCCCTTGAATCCTGAGGGTCCCTGAGGCCCAACTCAGCCCCCCAGGTACCTACAGTTAGGACCACAGAGCTGAGTTGCAGAGAGGCGTTCCGAGGCCACGCACCTTTTTCACCTCTCTGCAACGCAACTCTGTTGTGCTTACTGAAGGTACCTGGTGGCTAGTTGGCCCCCAGGATTCAAAGGGAATTAACTCCCCAACTTAAAACGCACCACAGGGCGTGTTTGCGCACATGTCACCTGAGGCCCCGCCCCTCCCTTCACCACTGTGCAAACGCGCCCGTGGCGCGTTTTAAGTTGGGGGATTAGGTCACCTTGAATCCTGAGAGTCCCTGGGGCCCAACTAGCCCACCAGGTACTTCCAGTAAGCACCACAGGCCTGCGTTGCAACGCCTGTAACAAATTGTGCAGTTGTGTTTAGGTAGTGAAGAGGGTCGTGCTGGGGGTAGTGTTTTAGGGTTTAGGGTAGTGCAGTGGTGTTTGTGTAGTGTAGGGGTCATGCTGGGGGTAGATTTAGGTTTAGGGTAGTGCAGTGGTGTTTGGGTAGTGTAGGGAGTCATGCTGGGGGAGTGTTTTAGGGTTTAGGGTAGTACAGTGGTGTTTGGGTAGTGTAGGGGTCGTGCTGGGGTTAGTGTTTTAGGGTTTAGGGTAGTGCAATGGTGTTTGGGTAGTGTAGGGGGTACTGCTGGGGGTAGTGTTTTGGGGTTTAGGGTAGTGCAGTGGTGTTTGGGTAGCGTAGGGGGTACTGCTGGGGGTAGTGTTTTATGGTTTAGGTAGTGCAATGGTGTTTGGGTAGTGTAGGGGTTCGTGCTGGGGGTAGTATTTTAGGGTTTAGGGTAGTGCAGTGGTGTTTGTGTAGTGTAGGAGGTCGTGTTTTAGGGTTTAGGGTAGTGCAGTGGTATTTGGGTAGTGTAGGAGTAGTGCGGGGTATTGTTTTAGAGTTTAGGGTAGTGCAGTGGTCTTTGCGTAGTGTAGGGGTTGTGCGGGGGTAGTGTTTTAGGGATTAGGGTAGTGCATTGGTATTTGGGTAGTGTAGGGGTCATGCGGGGGTAGTGTTTTAGGGTTTAGGGCAGTGCAGTGGTGTTTAGGTAGTGTAGGGGTCGTGCTGGGGGAGTGTTTTAGGGTTTAGGGCAGTGCAGTGGTGTTCGGGTAGTGTAGGGGTCATGCTGGGGGAGTGTTTTAGGGTTTAGGGCAGTGCAGTCGTGTTCGGGTAGTGTAGGGGGTCGTGCTGGGGGAGTATTTTAGGGTTTAGGGTAGTGCAGTGGTGTTCAGGTAGTGCAGGGGTCATGCTGGGGGTAGTGTTCTAGGGTTTAGGCAGTGCAGTGGTGTTCAGGCAGTGTAGGGGGTCGTGCTGGGGGTGGTGTTTTAGGGTTTAGGGCAGTGCAGTGGTGTTCGGGCAGTGTAGGGGTCGTGCTGGGGGTGGTGTTTCAGGGTTTAGGGCAGTGCAGTGGTGTTCGGGCAGTGTAGGGGTCGGCAGGGGTGGTGTTTCAGGGTTTAGGGCAGTGCAGTGGTGTTCGGGCAGTGTAGGGGTCGTGCAGGGGTGGTGTTTCAGGGTTTAGGGCAGTGGTGTTCGGGCAGTGTAGGGGTCATGCTGGGGTTGGTGTTTCAGGAATTGGGGCAGTGCAGTGGTGTTCGAGCAGTAAAGGGGTCATGCTGGGGGTGGTGTTTCAGGGTTTAGGGCAGTGCAGTGGTGTTCGGGCAGTGTAGGGGGCGGTGCAGGGGGTAGTGTTTCAGGGTTTAGGGCAGTGCAGTGGTGTTTGGGCAGTGTAGGGGGTGGTGTTTCAGGGTTTAGGGCAGTGCAGTGGTGTTCGGGCAGTGTAGGGGTCGTGCAGGGGGTGGTGTTTCAGGGTTTAGGGCAGTGCAGTGGTGTTCGGGCAATGTAGGGGGCGGTGCAGGGGGTGGTGTTTCAGGGTTTAGGGCAGTACAGTGGTGTTCGGGCATTGTAGGGGGTGGTGCTGGGGCTGGTGTTTCAGAGTTTAGGGCAGTGCAGTGGTGTTCGGGCAGTGTAGGGGGTCATGCTGGGGCTGGTGTTTCAGGGTTTAGGGCAGTGCAGTGGTTTTCGAGCAGTGTAGGGGGTCTTGCTGGGGCTGGTGTTTCAGAGTCTAGGGCAATGCAGTGGTGTTCGGGCAGTGTAGGGGGTCTTGCTGGGGCTGGTGTTTCAGAGTCTAGGGCAATGCAGTGGTGTTCGGGCAGTGTAGGGGGTCTTGCTGGGGCTAGTGTTTCAGGGTTTAGGGCAGAGCAATGGTGCTCGGGCAGTGTAGGGGGTCGTGCTGGGGGTGATGTTTCAGGGTTTAGGGCAGTGCAGTGGTGTTAGGGCAGTGTAGGGGGTCGTGCTGGGGTGGTGTTTCAGGGTTTAGGGCAGTGCAGTGGTGTTCCGGCAGTGTAGGGGGTCGTGCAGGGGATGGTGTTTCAGGGTTTAGTGCAGTGGTGTTCGGGCAGTGTAGGGGGTCGTGCTGGGGTGGTGTTTCAGGGTTTAGGGCAGTGCAGTGGTGTTCGGGCAGTGTAGGGTGTCGTGCTGAGGGGTGGTGTTTCAGGGTTTAGGGCAGTGCAGTAGTGTTTGGGCAGTGTAGGGGTCGTGCAGGGGGTGGTGTTTCAGGGTTTAGGGCAGTGCAGTGGTGTTCGGCCAGTGTAGGTAGTCTTGCTGGGGGTGGTGTTTCAGGGTTTAGGGCAGTGCAGTAGTTTTCAGGCAGTGCAGGCGGTCGTGCTGGGGCTGGTGTTTCAGGGTTTAGGGCAGTGCAGTGGTGTTCGGGCAGTGTACGGGGTTGTGCTGGGGCTGGTGTTTCAGGGTTTAGGGCAGTGCAGTGGTGTGCGGGCATGTACGGGGTTGTGCTGGGGCTGGTGTTTCAGGGTTTAGGGCAGTGCAGTGGTGTTTGGGAAGTGTAGGGGGTTGTGCTGGGGGTGGTGTTTCAGGGTTTAGGGCAGTGGTGTTCGGGCAGTGTAGGGGGTCGTGCTGGGGCTGGTGTTTCAGGGTTTAGGGCAGTGCAGTGGTGTTCGGGCAGTGTAGGGGTCGTGCTGGGGCTGGTGTTTCAGGGTTTTGGGCAGAGCAGTGGTGTTCGGGAAGTGTAGGGGGTCGTGCTGGGGGTGGTGTTTCAGGGTTTAGGGCAGTGCAGTGGTGTTTGGGCAGTGTAGGGGTCTTGCTGGGGGTGGTGTTTCAGGGTTTAGGGCAGTGCAGTGGTGTTCGGGCAGTGTAGGGGGTCTTGCTGGGGGTAGTGTTTCAGGGTTTAGGGCAGTGGTGTTCGGGCAGTGTAGGGGGTCTTGCTGGGGGTGATGTTTCAGGGTTTAGGGCAGTGCAGTGGTGTTCGGGCAGTGTAGGGGGTCTTGCTGGGGGTAGTGTTTCAGGGTTTAGGGCGGTGCAGTGGTGTTCGTGCAGTGTAGGGGGTCGTGCTGGGGGTGGTGTTTCAGGGTTTAGGGCAGTGCAGTAGTGTTCGGGCAGTGTAGGGGTCGTGCAGGGGTGGTGTTTCAGGGTTTAGGGCAGTGCAGTGGTGTTCTGGCAGTGTAGGGGTTATGCTGGGGGTGGGGTTTCAGGGTTTAGGGCAGTACAGTGGTGTTCGGGCAGTGTAGGGGGTCGTGCAGGGGGTGGTGTTTCAGGGTTTAGGGCAGGGCAGTGGTGTTCGGGCAGTGTAGGGGGTCGTGCTGGGGCTGGTGTTTCAGGGTTTAGGGCAGTGCAGTGGTGTTTGGGCAGTGTAGGGGTCTTGCTGGGGGTGGTGTTTCAGGGTTTAGGGCAGTGGTGTTCGGGCAGTGTAGGGGGTCTTGCTGGGGGTGATGTTTCAGGGTTTAGGGCAGTGCAGTGGTGTTCGGGCAGTGTAGGGGGTCTTGCTGGGGGTAGTGTTTCAGGGTTTAGGGCAGTGCAGTGGTGTTCGTGCAGTATAGGGGGTCGTGCTGGGGATGGTGTTTCTGGGTTTAGGGCAGTGCAGTAGTGTTCAAGCAGTGTAGGGGTTGTGCAGGGGGTGGTGTTTCAGGGTTTAGGGCAGTGCAGTGGTGTTCGGGCAGTGTAGGGGTCGCGCTGGGGGTGCTGTTTCAGGGTCTAGGGCAGTGCAGTGGTGTTCGGGCAGTGTAGGTGGTCATGCACGGGGTGGTGTTTCAGTGTTTAGGGCAGTGCAGTGGTGTTCGGGCAGTGTAGGGTGTTGTGCTGGGGCTGGTGTTTCAGGGTTCAGGGCAGTGCAGTGGTGTTCAGGCAGTGTAGGGGGTCGTGCTGAGGCTGGTGTTTCACGGTTTAGGGCAGTGCAGTAGTGTTCGTGCAGTGTAGGGGGTCGTGCTGGGGCTGGTGTTTCAGGGTTTAGGGCAGTGCAGTGGTGTTCGGGCAGTGTAGGCGGTCGTGCTGGGGCTGGTGTTTCAGGGTTTAGGGCAGTGCAGTGGTGCTCAGGCAGTGTAGGGGTCGTGCTGGGGCTGGTGTTTCAGGGTTTAGGGCAGTGCAGTGGTGCTCGGGCAGTGTAGGGGGTCGTGCTGGGGGTGATGTTTCAGGGTTTAGGGTAGTGCAGTGGTGTTCGGGCAGTGTAGGGGTCGTGCAGGGGCTGGTGTTTCAAGGTTTAGGGCAGTGCAGTGGTGTTCGGGCAGTGTAGGGGTCGTGCTGGGGCTGGTGTTTCAGGGTTTTTGGCAGAGCAGTGGTGTTCAGGCAGTGTAGGGGGTCATGCTGGGGGTAGTGTTTCAGGGTTTAGGGCAGTGCAGTGGTGTTCGGGCAGTGTAGGGGTCGTGCTGGGGGTGGTGTTTCAGGGTTTAGGTCAGTGGTGTTCGGGCAGTGTAGGGGTCTTGCTGGGGGTGATGTTTCAGGGTTTAGGGCAGTGCAGTGGTGTTCGGGCAGTGTAGGGGGTCTTGCTGGGGGTAGTGTTTCAGGGTTTAGGGCAGTGCAGTGGTGTTCGGGCAGTGTAGGGGGTCATGCTGGGGGTGGTGTTTCAGGGTTTAGGGCAGTGCAGTGGTGTTCGGGCAGTGTAGGGGTCGTGAAGGGGGTGGTGTTTCAGGGTTTAGGGCAGTGCAGTGGTGTTCGGGCAGTGTAGGGGTCGTGCTAGGGGTGGTGTTTCAGGGTTTAGGGCAGTGCAGTGGTGTTCGGGCAGTGTAGGGGTCATGCAGGGGCTGGTGTTTCAGGGTTTAGGGCAGTGCAGTGGTGTTCGGGCAGTGTAGGGGGTCGTGCTGGGGGTAGTGTTTTAGGGTTTAGGGTAGTGCAGTGGTGCTTGTGTAGTGTAGGGGTCGTGCTGGGGGTAGTGTTTTAGGGTTTAGGGTAGTGCAGTGGTGTTTGTGTAGTGTAGGGGTCATGTTTTAGGGTAGTGCAGTGGTGTTTGGGTAGTGTAGGGGTCGTGCTGGGGGTAGTGTTTTAGGGTTTAGGGTAGTGCAGTGGTGTTCGGGCAGCGTAGGGGGTCATGCAGGGGCTGGTGTTTCAGGGTTTAGGGCAGTGCAGTGGTGTTCGGGCAGTGTAGGGGGTCTTGCTGGGGGTGGTGTTTCAGGGTTTAGGGCAGTGGTGTTTGGGCAGTGTAGGGGTCTTGCTGGGGGTGATGTTTCAGGGTTTAGGGCAGTGCAGTGGTGTTCGGGCAGTGTAGGGGGTCTTGCTGGGGGTAGTGTTTCAGGGTTTAGGGCAGTGCAGTGGTGTTCGGGCAGTGTAGGGGGTCATGCTGGGGGTGGTGTTTCAGGGTTTAGGGCAGTGCAGTGGTGTTCGGGCAGTGTAGGGGGTCGTGAAGGGGTGGTGTTTCAGGGTTTAGGGCAGTGCAGTGGTGTTCGGGCAGTGTAGGGGTCGTGCTAGGGGTGGTGTTTCAGGGTTTAGGGCAGTGCAGTGGTGTTCGGGCAGTGTAGGGGGTCATGCAGGGGCTGGTGTTTCAGGGTTTAGGGCAGTGCAGTGGTGTTCGGGCAGTGTAGGTGGTCATGCTGGGGGTAGTGTTTTAGGGTTTAGGGTAGTGCAGTGGTGCTTGTGTAGTGTAGGGGTCGTGCTGGGGGTAGTGTTTTAGGGTTTAGGGTAGTGCAGTGGTGTTTGTGTAGTGTAGGGGGTCATGTTTTAGGGTAGTGCAGTGGTGTTTGGGTAGTGTAGGGGTCGTGCTGGGGGTAGTGTTTTAGGGTTTAGGGTAGTGCAGTGGTGTTTGTGTAGTGTAGGTGGTCGTGCTGGGGGTAGTGTTTTAGGGTTTAGGGTAGTGCAGTGGTGCTTGTGTAGTTTAGGGGTCGTGCTGGGGGTAGTGTTTTAGGGTTTAGGGTAGTGCAGTGGTGTTTGTGTAGTGTAGGGGTCATGTTTTAGGGTAGTGCAGTGGTGTTTGGGTAGTGTAGGGGGTCGTGCTGGTGGTAGTGTTTTAGGTTTTAGGTTAGTGCAGTGGTGTTTGGGTAGTGTAGGGGGTCGTGCTGGGGGTAGTGTTTTAGGGTTTAGGATAGTGCAGTGGTGCTTGTGTAGTGTAGGGGTCGTGCTGGGGGTAGTGTTTTAGGGTTTAAGGTAGTGCAGTGGTGTTTTTGTAGTGTAGGGGGTCATGTTTTAAGATGCAATGCTCCAATACCTGACCAGTCTGCACTACATAAAAACTGCAAAAACTAAAAGTAAAAAGTGTTTTGCACACTTTTGTCATTGGGCTGAATGTGGGCTACATCTGGGTAATATTTGTGCTACATTTGGGCTCTTTTTCACTGGTGGCCATCTTGGAAGACTTCTTTGTTATGAAGTTTCCTAATTTCTTCATTTACTGCAGTCTCCTCAGTAGGAAAT